>JAULKK010074660.1:0-18178 GCA_032355705.1 Rubia peregrina
TTTGCTTATCGGCATATGCATTTTGGGCTATGTTAGGCCCCCGCTACTTTCCAAAGGCGTATGGTAAGCATTTTCCCAGAATTTGTTGAACTATTCATGGAGGATTTCACCATTCATGGTAATTCTTTTAGCAGTTGTTTAGCAAAATTAGCACAAGTTCTTTAGCGTTGAGTTGTTATTAATCTTGTGTTAAATTCTGAGAAATGCAATTTTATGGTAGAACAAGGCATTGTCTTAGGCAACATTTTTTCCTCAAATGGTATTGAGGTAGACAAGGCAAAGATAGACACAATTCAAACTTTGCCTTATCCCACTAATGTGTGCGAAGTGCGCTCTTTTCTTGGTCATGCAGGATTCTACCGCCGGTTCATCAAGGATTTCTCCAAGATTGCATCTCCTTCGTGAAAGTTATTGCAAAAGGATGTGGATTTATGGTGTACGAGGGTTGTAAATAGGCCTTCAATTTATTGAAGGAAAGGTTAGTATCGGCCCCTATCATACAACCCCCGGATTGGTCCATCCCCTTTGAGATCATGTGCGATGCAAGTGATTACGTCGTCGGAGCGGTGCTTGGTCAAAGAGTGAGAAGAGTGTCTCACTCCATCTACTATGCATCCATGACTCTGAACGAGTCCTACAGGAACTACTCCACCAAAGATTTTTTTACTAGCAGTGGTATTTTCTTTAGAATTTTTTTTATCATATTTGCTTGGTACCAAACTTATTGTATACACTAACCATGCATCACTTCATCACTTGATGATGAAGAAAGAGGCCAAGCCAAGATTGATTAGGTGGATCTTGCCTTTGAACGAGTTTGACTTGGAGGTACGAGACAAGAAGGGGACAGAGAACCTTGTAGCCGATCACTTCAGCCGGTTGGTTCTACGCCAAGAAGTTGAGGTAAAGTCACTAATGACGGAGAAAATACGGGAAGAGTTCCCCGATGAAAAATTCTTCATAATAGGGAAACTCCAATCGTGGTATGCTGACATTGTGAATTTTCTCGTATCCGGTAAATTTCCTCCCCATTTTACAAAGGCTAAAAAATATAAGCTAAGAAGTGATGCTAAATATTATGTGTGGGATGATTCGTGGAAGCATTATGTAGATCAAGTTGTTAGGAGATGTGTCCCCGATAATGAAGTTCGTTCAATTCTTTCTTTTTGTCGTTCTTATGCATGTGGCGGTCATTTTGGAGCGAAGACACTACCACAGACCTCCCCCTTTAGCACCAGTGTTTGACACCAATTTTTTGAAAATCGGTGCCCATTTTTAATTTGCATCGATTTTTCCACTTGTAGCACTGGTTTTTAGAAAACCAGTGCTAAAATTGCATCAGTTTTTAAAAAACTGGTGCTACATGAGCAAAAACTCGTGTCATAGTGTCCCAGGTTTTAAAGAACCTGGTGCAAAGAAAAATTGGTATTAAAGCTAGCACTGGTTTTCCCAATATAGCACCAGTTTTTTTTTAAAACCGATGCTACATTAAGAAAACCCGGTGTTAAAGTATCACCGCCTTTGAATAAACCAGTGCTAAGAATAACTGGTGTTGAACCTAGCACCGGTTTTTTTCCAATGTAGCGTCGGTTTTTAAAAAACCGGTGCTAGAATTGCACCGGTGTTTTAATAACCGGTGCTAAATTAGGAAAAATTAGTGTTAAATTATCCCCGGTTTTGAAGACACGGAGCTAAGATTAACTGGTGTAAAACCTTGCACCGGTTTTTAAGATAACCGATGTTAAATCCTGAATTAATTTGAAAATGGTACCGATTTTTAGGTCACCGGTTTTGAAACCAGTACTAGAGAAAAAATGGCACCGGTTTTGTTGACACTATTCATAAAAACTGGTGCTAAAATTTACCAAAAATACTCTCAACTACCATTAAAAAAATAAAATCTGATATTTGAACTCTCTTTTCTACTCATTGATGGAGGGTTTTTGTGGATGGTGAGCTTCATCCCAAGCCATAAAGACCCATGAATGTAAGATTTTCTTAATATTTGTTAATTTCATTGAAAATAGTAGTGGTTGCAACCATTAATGCCTGCATGAAGAGAGTTTAGTTCTATTTATAAATGTGGGTGTCTGAACATGGTTTTCGTTATTATATTGGTAGATGGTACATGTTTATCTCCCAAGAACATGGTTATCTTTGTAGTCATGGGAAATGGATTGTATTCATTTTATGATGTGTGGATATTGGATTATGGTTTTTTTATGATGTGTGGATATTGAATTATGGGTTGTTTTTTACTATCATATTTAGGTATAATGGGCCGAGAATCGATTCTTGCATGGAGATCGGAAATGGTTAATTTTCCAATTGCAACTAGATGGAGTGGTGAATATATTGGTTTAGTAGATTCATTTCTTGATTATGCCTACTGTAGGAAGGAGAGGATACTTTGTCCATGCAAGCGATGCTTGTGTCGGGAAAGGTTTCAAGAACGGATTCGATGGAAGTTACATTGTTTGGACATTTCATGGGGAGGTAGAGCAACAATGTAAGGTTGGTGAGTGTGACGATATGGATGGAAACAATGCCACCATTTATGCTATGATCGATGACATTGTAAGAGATTTTAAGGGGAAGCTTGAAATATTGAGTGCTTTTCTAGAGGAAAAAGAGAAGTCATTATATCCGGGATGTAAAAGTAAAGATACAATAATATCAATTTTTATGGAGCTTTTCAATTTAAAAGTTGCAAGTGGTTGGAGTGATACAAGTGTGAATTTACTCCTAAAACTTCTGAAGGATACGTTGCCGGATGGGAATGGAGTACCTAAATTTTTTTATGCGGCGAAGAACATATTGTGTCCTCCTTGTTTGGAATATAAAAAAAATACATGTATGTCTAAATGATTGTGTGTTGTATGACGGTGACCTTAAAGACGGGGTTGAATGTACCATATGCAAACGTTCAAGGTATAAGGGTGTGAAGAAAGATGTTGATCCGTGTTTAGCTAAGAGCAAGAATAAGGTCATGTTGAAGTGTATGTGGTATATTCCTATAATTCCGAGGTTAAAGAGGTTATTTGCAAATCCAAATTATCCAAAGAACTTGAGGTGGCATTCAGAGCGGGATATACCAAGTGACGGAAAGATTAGACATCCAGCAGACAGTGAGCAATGGAATTTTTTTGACAAAAGGTATCTTACATTTGGTTTGTAGGTTCGAAAATTACGCCTTGCTCTATGTACTGATGGGATGAATCCATTTGCTAATATGTCGTCGAAACATAGTTCTTGCCATGTGATGTTGGCTATCTATAGTTTGCCCACATATTTATGTATGAAACGGAAATATGTTATGATGCCTGCACTAATCGATGTATACTTGTGACCTTTGATTGATGATTTGAAGCTATTGTGGGAAGAGAATGGGGTGACGGTATTTGATGGCCATATGAAAGTGGAGTTCCAAATGAGCACCATGTTTTTTTGCACGATTAATTATTTTCTTGCGTAATTTGTCGGGGTATGTTAGGAAGGGGCACAAAGCATGTCCTGTTTGTGAGGAGAAAACAGACTTCAAACAGCTAAGGCACGAAAAAAAGACAGTGTATCTTGGCCATAGAAAATGGCTTCAAGGAAAGCATAAATACCGGGATGATGTGGTCAACTTTATTGGGGGGGAAAGAACGAAGGAAATCCCCCCCCCACCACTAATTGATGTGCAGATTCATATGATGGTGAAAACATTCAAAGTAGTATTGGGAAAGCACAAAGGCAAAGGTAAAATCCAATTTGATGGTCCATGGAAGAAGAGGTCTATATTTTTTTATTTACCGTACTGGGAACATCTTGAGGTTAGGCATTGTATGGACGTGATACATATTGAGAAAATGTATGAGAAAGTCTGATAGGCGCTCTGTTGAATATTCCGTAAAAGACAAAAGATAGTTTGAATGCTAGGTTGGACTTGGTTGAATTGGGAATCAGAAGCGACCTTGCTCTAGAAATGAAAGGAAAAATGACTTACTTACCCCCTGCACCTTGTACATTGTCGAATGAGGAGGGAACCTCTGTTTTGGATTTTTTGTAATCAGTGAAGGTCCCTATTGGTTATTCGTCGAACGTTAGTCGGGCAGTTACAGAGCATGGTAGGATGATCGGGTTGAAATCTCATGATTGTCATGTTTTGATGCAGCAACTATTGCATGTTGCTATTCGTGCATTTTTGGAGGATGATGTCAAGTGCTCAATCACTAGACTTTGTTTCTTCTTCGGCTCCATATTTCAGAAGTCTATGGACAGCCTCGATTGGAAGCCTTGCAAAAAGTGGTTGTTGTTGTGATATGAAAGTTGGAAATGTATTTCCCTCCTGCTTTTTTGATATAATGGTTCACCTGGTTGTTCATTTAATACATGATATACACATATGTGGCCCAGTTGGTATGCATTGGATGTATCATTTTGAGCATCATATGAAAGTATTCAAGGGATATGTTAAGTGTATAAGTCGACCGGATGCTAGTATTGTTGAGAGGTATGTTACCGAAGAAGTAATTGAATTTTGTTCTAGTTATCTCTAGGATTGTGCTAGCATTGGACTGCCAAGGAATTGACATTTTGGATGGCGGGTGAGTAAATCGAGGTCTAGGGGAAGGTTATTCACTCCATTGCATAGAGACTTGATGAAAGTTCATTTATATGTGCTAAGGAATTGTAGGGAGATCGTAGATTACGTGACCGAACACCTTAATTTGATCAGATAGGTACATTCTATGTGGCCCTAATAAAGTTCAGTTAGAGCACAATGAAGTGTTTGTGAATTGGTTTTATGATCGATGCATTGCGGGGGACAAAATATTACAAGTATTTACAAGGAAGCCTAATCGCACAGTAATGATGTATTTTGGATATGACATGAACGGTTTTAGTTTTGCTACTAGGGACCATGATTCAAGGACCACGACACAAAACAATGGTGTTTAGGTTGAGTCTGAAACAATGTGGCAAGCATGTAAGATAGACAACAAACCGATCATCGCTGTCATGTCGTTTTATGGCGTTGTCGATGAATTTGGGAGCTTGACTATGGAAAATTCAAGATTCCAGTTTTCAAGTGCATATGGTTTGACAACAGATGCGGAGTTCGAATTGACGATCCAATGGGATTTGCACTGGTCGACAAGAGCCGCGAAGCATATGGAAATGATCTGTTTGTTTTGGCTGAGCATGTTAGGCAAGTTTTCTACGTTGATGATCCGTGCAATGTAGGGTGGTCGATTGTCTTACAAGGTAAGAAATATTGCTTCAGTGATGAGATTGATTCGGAGGTTGCAATTGAGAAATTAGAGTTTCCATCTATTTTCAAAGAACTGATTAACGATGAGGGATGAGCGGGAGCTGCACACAGGAAACACAAAGATGGTATTTGGATTGATGCAGATGGGAGGGAATTAGGGGTCGTGGAATCGACGAAGAGCATGGTGGTTCAAAACTAGTGGTTTAGTAGTGTAAACTTGCCTGGGTAACTATGGTATGTTTAACGTATCTTCCTTATTTGAGAACTAGCAAACACTTTGAAATTTCATTCTATCAAGTACTAATTTTGGTATGGCTACACCATTCTAGTTTCATATACTTTGATCTTCCCTAACACCTTAGTTTGACAGAAAGGAATGTGGTATACGTTGTTGGCCGCAGCTGCTGTAATAGTTTGAGTCAGCATGTAGATAAATAGATGGTCGTTGCCCTCAGCTACACGTAGCTGCTCCAGTAGTTGCATTCACGGTGAAAAATATATTTGCCCACTGCGCGCAACTGTCTTTTTAGTTCAATTGAAATTGTGTAATAAAAACTTTGTTTCTAGACGCAGCTGCGCGCAACCGCTCTTTTTAAAAAAATTGCAAGAACTGTACCTTATATTGCTACTGATCGCAGCTGCACGCAACTGCTCTATTAAATTGTTTTGTGAAAAGGTACGGTATCTTTTGCCTCTGTCCGCAGCTGCGCGCAACCACTCTAACATTATCACTACAAAGTCTACAACAGCTCAACAACATCAAGCTTGCCACGTTCAGCATCATGAACCAAAAAAAGTCCCGAGCACAAAACATATTGAAGAAAAAGTAATCAACCATTGGCAGTGAAAGACTATAAGGTTCTTAAAAATTGAAATGCTTCATCAAAAAGTAGCTAACATCTTTAAAAAACATCCCAAAGTAGCTAACATGCGAAATTAGCTAAAATCCTAAAGCATCATCCGAAAGTAGCAAACTTCTAAACAACTTGAAAAATGAAAAGCATCATCCCAAAGTAATCAACCATTGGCAATTCCAAACACAGAATCTTAAACTGGAATTATTAACAAACATCCAAAAATAGCATTCAAACGGAATCGACCAGAAATTGGGCATATGCACGGCAGAAAAACAAAACCAAGTTTCATTGGTAACCTGTGTCCACAGGCATCTCAGTGGCTCACTCCTTCTCCGAGTTTTCCTCCTCCACCAAGGTCGATAATGTGTTGAACCTTAGTAGGGCTCCCAATTCTTTGACCTTCTTCCCCCCATGACTGTTAGGTACGTTTCGACTTCCCCTGTCCAGCGAATGAGATGATTTAGCTTGCACTCCAATGCGTCCATTCTCGCCTCAAACTTTTCATTGAAGAGTTGACTCATTTCTATGCCCGATGACATCGATGTAGTCGCTCTTTGGCTTTTTTCGAAGACGACGGGATTGATGGGACTCATCAGATTGTGGGGTATGTTTGTCCCCTTATGCTCGCAACCAGCCTCCGAGCACAATGTTGTGAGGAGCGAAGAGAAACTGATGTATTTGTGGTGATGAAAACTCTCTCAAATCCCCGCCATAATGGTGTTTTCAACGCCAATGCTCAAATTCTTCTTCAGTTTGTAGAGCAGCAGCAGACGTGAGCGATGAACCTCGTTTTTATCCTGACAAGCTTCAGGCACGCCGCGATGAAATGGTATCAGGCGTTCATCTTATTTGACAAGTATTTCTTATCGATGCTTGACCATTCATCGGGGAGATTCTTCACAACATTGCCACCATCCTCACACACTTCCCTCACAATTTCAGACCAAGATGTTTTCTCAACAGCCTTGTCTGTGGCTGCGAACTCATCTACTAGCCTTGGGTGGATACTATAGTAACGGTTGATCGCATCGGCAGAAATCAGAACTCTCTTCGAACGTAAACAAATCTCCTTCGAATTTGTGTATTTTAGTAGTTTCAAAACCTCACTTGTTAGCGTCATATTAGCCCGCATCGGAGAGGTGGTGAAATGTTCTCATCTGTGCTGGTTAACGTACTCCATCTACGGCCCCGCACAACGCAAGCCTCTCTCTAGAATCAGTCCCCGACAGAGGAAACTGTTGTACAGATTCTTAATCTGCAGAGAGTTGAAATCATGCTGCTGAAACATAGGTTCTACAACCATCATCTCCATGTCGTTTCCTTGCTCCTCCACAGGCTCGCCTCTAGTCTTTTTTTTGGGGAATTATCGGCACCATCTTTGCTTGTGGTTCCCTTAGTTGACTTTTTGGGGGCCATATCTGTAAGACAATACGTGAAGCATTAATCTTTGGCTTTTTTTCCAGAAAAACAGGACCAAATTCAAACAGGTTGTTAAAATAAGAAGGTTAAAGAAACTCAAGTCCAACTGGCATGCTCACTAATAATTTAGCATAGTAAGGTGATGAAAAAATAAAGATCAGGAATGTTGTAAACTTAAAAAACTCCATATTTCGACCCACATAGATCCATAAAAAATAATCAAAACCCAGGAAATAAGAACACCTAAAACTAAGAACATATATGCACCAGAAATTTGGGTCATACAACAGTGGAGGATACTAAAAATAGGGCATACAATAGGAGTTAAAGTTAACAAACTTAAAATATGAATGGGAAACATCTGCTCAAACTGTGCACATAAGATTAAGAATGAATGAAAAACAGGGCATACAACAGTTGGGGATACTAATCATAGATTCAATGGAAGCACTGAGAAGAACAAGTCTAAGGTGAAATATACTCAACTAGACCAACATGCTCACCACAAATGTGACTTCATAAAGGCTCTATTTTTAGAACTAACGGAAAGTGAGATTCCTCAAGATAAAATTTTAAACAATAAGAATAGTTGTGAAATAACAGAGTAGCATAAATAAAAAGAAAATATCAAAAAATATATGGATAAGCAGCAAAAGAATGTAAACATAGTAACAGATGAAAAATTACATATAAATGCAACGGTTGTCCATGGATAATGGCGAAAATAGATATGGCAGGAGATGAACGCACCGTTGTGAGAAGACGAAGGCTCTATTGACAGAGACGGAGGTAACTTGGGGTGAGTAGACACGATCTTCTTCCCATCGTCGACCAATTTTTGGGAGGAGCGCAACCGTTTCACAAGTTAGGAGAAATGAGGAGAAAACTGACCGAAAAGAGATCGGTTGTCGAGCTAAATAAAGGGGCACAAAATGGAAGGAAATATTCATCGGCAAAATATGGGTGAGGGCTGAATATCCGACGGTTTTAGGGTTAGTAGGGGTAGTGGATTTTAGCCAAGGTATAATTAGGGGAAGAAAGAGTTGGTGGTGAAAGACATTGATTAGACACATGAAGGGTGGTTTTACAAGTTCAACTTCTCTGTTTCTACTCTTCTTTCTTCCCTCCGACTGATACACAGATTTGAAAAAATAGTATATTCAAACTGGGGCCACATTTATCTGTAGAATAACCCTCCCTCCGTCCCACCTGTATTGGCATATTTATTTTGTGAAAGTCAAATTTGATAAATTTCGACAATAAACTTAAGTTAAAAAAAACGAGCGGTAAAACCCCTATATATGTGGGTTTTCAAATAAATTATTCGAGAAAAAAATTTATGTGGCCTTCGAAAAGAGTAAAACATTATAAAATATAAATTATTATTTGCCTCATATATGTGTGGGCTTTACAAGAAATTAAAGGGTGGTAAAACACTAGTCCACGTTCATTCAGAAAAGAAATGCTTGGTCAAATTCTATTCAACAGTAGGTTATAAAAGAAACGGGCGGTAAAAGACTAGTCAACGCCCGGTCCAAAAGGTAAGGGGTGGTAAAACACTAGTGTATGTCCGGTCAAACAAGTAACAATTGGTAAAATACTAGCGAACATCCGGTCAAAGCATTGCCTGGTCGGTCAATCTCTAGTCTACGTTAAGTCTAAAAAGTAACGGGTTCTCAAACACTAGTCCATGTCCAATCAAGTATGTAATGGTTGGTCAGACACTAATCCACGTCCGGTCAAACAAGTAACCATTGGTCAAAAAGTAGTCAACGGCCGGTCGAACAAGTAACGTTGGTCGAACACTATTGTAAAGCCAGTCGAGAACTATTCAAGGTGTAACACATGTCATCCAATAAACTACCTCCGTACTTAAAAAGCAAACTGTCAAGAAAATGACTAGTCCTCATACAGCACAGGGCTGTCAATACACTACCTTCATAATACGCAAGTAAAAGGTCAGACAAACATCAGACAGCGTACTGCGCAAGTTCTAGGGTTCACATAAATACGCACTACCTTAGTGAGTGTAGCTCACGTGTCTTCTTGTGTACTACCTTAGTTATTCATATATTTGCGGCTACTCAAACACTAGTCTAGGGGAAATTGCAACCAACACTACTGCCTGACATGTCGAGTCACAGTAGACGTATTGTACAGATATGGGTCGGTCAAACACTGGGCAATGTACTAAATGGCCTACAATACTTGACTAAGTGTCGGAATTGAGGTGACCTTTAATCAATTAGGCATTATATGTGCACTGTTAGACTTACAGTGGATGTACTATACGAATGTACGGTTGATTAGACATCATTCTGCAAACATATATGGAATTTGACTTGTAGTATTTGATGGTCAATTCGAAAAAATATAAATGCATACATTTATATAAATATTTATATTCATACATAAATATAAATAGATCCAAATATACATAGATGTATGTACATTTGATTGAATAAACATGTACACACATATATACATATACATATAAATATATATACACGCCCATCACTCACTATGTACATTTTTTTAGAAATGGCACCAAAATATCACTCAAGGTATTTATTGTCATATAATATTACAATATAAGTTAATATGGGACAATAATTTGAGTTGACCATGTACATGTATTTCCCCTCTACAATGGAGATGAAATGATGAACATATGTACTGTACCTTTGACTATTTTCGGTCTAACAATCCAAATTCCCTCCCTAATTTTGGTCCATGGGATGGAAACCTAGCACCTTCCCTCTCTCTTTTTCCGGCCCTTCAGCCCCTTTACATCTTTTCCAAAATTCCACATCTTTTCTTCCCACTTCTCCCAAAACCAACTCCTCCTAATTTCATTCTTCCTTCAAACCACTATCAAAGCACATGCTAGGTCTTCATATTAAGCAAATTTTTCCAAGGATGTTGAGCCCATGTTGCCCAAACAATTTCTCCCCATATGTAACTCATTCCTCTATTTCCCTTAATTTTACTCACACGGCCTCTCCAAAGTATGCTGAATTTTTCTCCTACCCCTTCACTCCCACGGCCGATCCAAAATTTGATGAATTTTCTCCCACCCCTTCACTTACATGGCCGATCTCTATTTCTTGGGTAAGGCTCCTCTCTTCGCATGCTACTTTCCATTCCATATAGTTTGGTTAACTACCATTTGCCTTCCTCATTCTAACAAGCACAAGAAAATGTTGGTTGCTATATTATTGTGTGGATGTCATATTGGATTCTTGCCATAGTTGAGAGAATAATAATTTGTTGTTCACCTTTCACTCATCATGTTAATGAAAATTGCATTCGATTTTTATATTGTTTGTATTTTTTGGAATATGATGTTAATGGAGGTGGTTGATCTCAATGAAAGGTTGGTGGCCTTCTTTGAGGCGCAAGCACAGTGGCTAGTAGGACAATTTGGTAAACCTATTCCTGCACACTTGAATTCCCACAATTTCCTTGCTAAATCGTCCAACCCAACAAATAAAGACAGCTGGGTATTCATTCCCTCGGCATCCGGATCAAGTGACCAAGACAAGGACCTTCACGATGACAATGTATTCTATCAAATGACCCTTGCCACTTACTACGTTACGAATAGTGGTATAGTAAGAATTTAGCGTGATAAAAATTTTCTAAAGTTTAATTAAATATATTTAACAAACACACCCGTTGGTTTGACCCTAATATGTGATAGTAAAAAATTAGGTCAGCGTTGGTGCGCTATTCATTGTCGGTTTGGTTATTTCAAAAAGGGAAGTAGTCATATTAGTTTTCATCTACGGACGTGATTATGGACGTTGATTTACAATGTGTTTGGTTGATTTCCTAATGGGGTTCATTTTTGGTTCCAAATCAATGTCAACGTTGTTGGTTATTTGCACATATTGGGATGTGGTTTAGTAAGGTGCATTTATTTAGGTGTCGTTGGTTGTGGCCATGCAAATGTTGTTAGTGTGCCAATGTTTCTACTGCAATAATGGAATAGTTGCGCACAGCTGCGGTCAGTGCCACTTCTATTTTTTACTATCCAGAATTACATACCAAAGCGACTGCTGTCAGCGCCACTTCTCTCCTGGTTTCTTGGGAAATGTTTTTCAAACTGACTATTTTTCCTTCATTATTTTGTACAACATTGTTTTTCACAATTTCACCTTCTGATATTTTACTCAAATTCTCTGGGTTTTTAGCTCAGATAGGTAAACAGTGCTGCTTATACTTCCGGAACCACAGCAGCCAAAGGGAGGTCGCTGTATTTGGTATCTTACTTCCTAAGGATAAGGAAATGGACTTGCCTATCAAGTGGGAGCAAGTTAAGCTTTGTGGACCTGTGATCATCCTGAAGGCATCTTTGCCTATATAACATGAAAAATTTGAGTTTATATCTGAGGCCATTAAATATAAGATTCTATGGCCAGGAAAACTAATCGGTGACTATAACCAACAAGAGGATGATGGGGTATGACAATTATATGTTAAATGTCTATGCGTAGATATCTTTACACAAATAAACCTAGCTTAATTTAATTCATGGTTTGTATGATTAACTAGGAGAACGAGCAGCTGTCGACTCGCAAGTTGCTCGTCATTGAAGATGGAAGCGGTGAGACAAGGCTGACCCCAAAAACTCCAAAGGAGGAAATAGAGGTAAGATAAATAATTACATTACCATACTGGCATTAGAAAATACTGATAAACACACTCTCTCCCTACAAGATGTGGCCGGTTATGATGAAAGTCCTAACGAACACTTTACAACCTATACTCGATCGATGAAAGGAGAGGTCATACATTCCTACCCCCACCCCACCCCCAAACACGCACACCCGCACAATTCCATTTCTAATAGCGACTATTGTTCTTAATACTTAACTGATAATTTACCCATCAATGTGCAGCAAAACATATTATTGCATCGACAAACTTTGGTGAATCAACTCCGCCCACGAGGTTTATGACTATCAACTGTTCGTAAGGAATTGTTTAACCCTTAACAAATCCCACCGACTGCTGAATTATATTCCTTTCAAACTCAACTGTATCATATTGTGAAATAGAATTACAAAAGCATGTATCTCGCAAGGGGTCACTGAAAACAAGGAATGTGATGCAGTTGAGCAACAGATCCATGAATTTATAACCTAAGTATTTGGACCTAAGAAAATCTTCCGCAACTCTTTCAGTGCGGCTGTGTTTGGATCCAATGACATCGCCACAGCCATTTTTATGGACAAACTGAAGTTGTTCAAGACTAACCTCAACAATACACACGAAATGGAGTGGATCAGTGGATCCAACTTGATCTATGGGCATCGTAAGAATGCATGCTCACATTATTTTACATGTTGCATAACTATTGCTCATTTGGAGAAAAAAATACAGACACATATGCGATGGCATGGTTAATCGATGTTATGTCCAGTTTGTTCCGGCTTCTTCAAATTTCCTCGCACAAAATGGCCATCAAAGGATTGCGAAAGAGGTTTCAACTATCATGCGCCGCACACAAGCACAAATGTACGCATTCCCGTACAATCGAGAGTAAGTTCTATGCATGTACAAGATTAAAGAAATTGGGGTATTACTAGTTTCACGTATCTTCATTTTTTCCTCAAACTTATGTATTAATAATCATACCAGGTACTTTCTTTTTTACTATTTCAATAGCCATTGATTTTTGATCATTTTTATGCCGAAACATGAACAAGTATATTTCACCAACTCGGTGACTGGGGGAATTGGCAAACGAAACAACACTTGCCTTCAATCGATTCGTTTGTAAGTTGATGGATTTCTTGCCAACTCTAGCAAAATTACACCCGATTAAACTATTAGGCTCCATACATAAGTTTTCGTATTCATATACTAATAAAATTATTTTTTGTATAATTCTAGGATTGTGACAAAATATCGACTATACGTGAATTCAGATCAATGTAAAAGAAGTGCATAGGATTGACATAATTCAAGTATGTTTTCTTATGTAGTTTTTTCCTATGCCCAACGCCTGTCACATGTGGAATATAACATTCAATTTAATGCATGTTTCAGCAATTTCCAGAAGATAACACACCTTTGGGGAAAGATAAATTACGCAGCATTGCTCTTAGTTGGGTTCGTATTTGCGAGAAAAAAAACTTGGCCCCAATGCAAGGCTCAAATACATGTCAGAAAGGTATGTAAATCCATTGTTGGATAGGTTCATCATTACCTATAAACCATCACTAAGTATCTCCCTATTCTCTAGCTATTCATGATTGGGCTTCATATTAAGGGTAACAAATGAACGGATGATATGGGTAGTATGTAAAATGATGCAAAGTTGCAACACATTAAATTTCTGAACTGATTTCTATTTTTGTACAACTACTAAATCTTAGGAGATGGATCTTACACCACTTTAAGTGGAAACTGATTTCCAACAAACTTGGTTTATCCTAGTGGTTCACAGCAAATGCCATGGGAATCCATGCATCTCATACGCATGATTGAAGCACTAAGAATTCAATGCCACAATGTTTCCAGACAAGCTAATGATGCTACTCTTTTTTTATGAAAGTGAGAAATTATAACACTTTGATTTCATCAGTATCCTCCTCAAACTCCACCACAGGAAATTGAACTCACAGTTACGGTAGACAAAAAACTTCCTAATCTCATTGTAATTTCTACAGAATAATTACAGAACGTACTACCACTGGCTTTATAAGGAAAGCACTATACCTTTAACAAAACAACATATTTCGTCTTGCTTAAAACATGTCATCAAATATATGGACAACTTGTTGATGTAGCTAGGTCAAAATATAAAACATTTTCATAAGGAATTACATTGTATATCCCTTTGGTCTTTTGTGTTAGGAGGATCCATATATTTGCTTTCCTTTATTCCTTCAATTTGTTGGAGCACGGGGTGAACTGATTGATCATGAATCAAGATATGAATTTTACCATGAAGTAATTCATTTCTAAGGTGTAACCTTGGTGAATTTCTTCAAGTAGCAGAACCATGTGAGCAGGCTTTGACCTAAGGCATGATAACCGGTGAGCTGGCCTCTAGGAAAGATTCGAACCACTGTAGGGCTTTACCCATGAGGTATGACCCCACTAACTTGCATGTGTTGTTAAGAGTGACGTCCAGTGATGCAATGACCCATTAATAAGTCATGAGAAATTTACTAGGACCGGATTCTCCATCATAGGTGGGATTTTTATCCGGGAGCTTCTGCACCAAATTCCAAGGGGTTGCGGCTATGATCAGTAAGAATGGCGAAGAAACTTGTTGCCCCTGTTTTCCGATCATATGCTCAATATCTTTATCGTTGATACCAAGGTTCCTATACTCTGCAAACCTTTAAGGCAACCCTGCATTGTGGGTATACATTTGGGCATAACCCACCATTGTAGTATGAAGAGGTATCGTTTTCTGGGCCAAAGGCTATGCGGTTTTACATGCGGTCAGATCTTTCCTTAGTTGCCATTTATGCACTTTCCTGATGTGTGGAGTAGTGAAGAGGTCCCCTGGTTAACTATGGCTGACAGTTAAGGGGACGTGTTGGTCTAATAAGCGATTGTCCTAAGTTTAGGTAAGCTTGCATATTAGTGATTGAAACCGACTGTATATGTTGTATCATCAACTCTTGCATCTGCTGCAGCGCAAGCCCTTGTGCATACATCTGCATCCAAAGAATCTCTAACATTGTCCGTTGTGGGTGTGTATGTATGAGCACTTGCATCTATGTATAGCCTGGAAATCCCCCCATTAGCGAATTATAGCTCGTTTATTGATGTACATAATGTTACTAGTATTAGGGTTTGGCTGAGAATGAGTGATGGCTTAAACTTTTCTTGTGGTGGAAATAGAGTTGTGTTTTTTATTCTACAAATCTAGTGAAGTTTGCCCTGTTCTTCTAGATGAACTAGTGCCCGATGATTTTCTCTCTTGAATCCACTAATGTTGTAAGTGCATCCAAAGCATCCCCAGACTCTTCTACTACTGGTCTAGTTGTTGCTCCGGTCAAGACATGATTAACATGTGGTATTGGTGGATTTCTCATAGGTGACAAGGCGACCGTCATCTGTTAGTTAGTGGATGGTGGTGAATCAGTTGTCTTAGGAAAATTAACCCTTGGTGATAGACTAGTGGCTTCTTAAAGCAGGATTTCCTTCCCCCGACCTGACTAGAAGCGGCACATGAGTTGCCTTTTCTTGCATGTCTCTCGATGGTGCCATTGAACAAGGTGCTTGATTATTGATAATCTTGTCCCACCATGCATGTCAATTGATGTGTGTCGAACCGCGTTCTTGATAGTTGAGCCTTGCTTCATCGTGCTGATTCCGCAAAACAGAGTTCCTAGGGCTAGTTGGGGAAGAAACTCTTATGGAAAAGTCAAACCAAAAGTATTCGATCTAAGTAATGAAAATTGAATGAATAGAACGAAATAATACCTTGCTATGTATAGCAGTTGATGTACAAAAGATATTCCAATCATGCTAGGATAAATATGCACTTTTCTTGTAGGAATAGTTGTCTTACCATAATGGAGTTACCATATCTGGAATAGAGGTGTAATATGAAGATATAATCAAATTAAAAGATCTCCCTTTTGGCCGTTGGGATTCAGCCTAACAGAATGTATGATATGAGCTTGGTCCCAAATAAAGAGTAGCATTGTGGCCTTTGGTCTGTGGGGGAGTTTCAGCCCCGACCCTCATCACACAAGAAGGGAATTCCTGCACAAACCCAAAAATAAATAAAAAAAATCAACCCAAGAAACTTGGGGATTTTAGATAATAACGATGTCACCCTCATGGATTTCTCCACCACAGTCATGGATTCATGGTGAGGGTTTAGGATTTAGAAACACCCATTTGCGGGCGTAGCCTCCTTAACGCCTTCATCAAGAATATGGTTCGTTCTTTTTCTATCCCCCAATGGTCCCAAGTATTCTACTTTTGATCTTCATTCTTCACTTTGGGTCTATTGATAGGTCTTCAAGTTTTCATCTTTAGCTCATGTACTCATGATTCTTGTAAATCCTTAAATACTTTCACTTCTTCGCAACATCTTAAGATTACATAATTACACCAAATGTCCACACACCAATAACTCTAATGTATGCTTATAATTACTAGATATGCTATATGAAATACTCCATCTATCCCAGCAAAAATGCCAGAATTTCTTTTGACTCGCTCTTTTATGCAAGCTGATGTGGTAGGAATAATTACTAAAAAGTTGGGATATTTTGGGAAAATAGTGGGCCCAATCTAAAAGTTGTTCAAGTTAAAGAGGACATTGTGCAAGTTTAACAACATATTCTTTACTATTTTAGATAGTTTTCGAATCATGTCATTTTTGTTGAAACGAACGGAAAAAAAATTGTGTCATTTGTACCGGGACAGAGGGACTATAACTTTACCATTGCTTGTCAAACAAGATTCACCACTTATATCAAGCTCCACTGCAAGAAAATAAAATTTTCTAAGGCACAAGGAAAGTTCCATCATGAGTAGCCCAAAACCATAGGGGTGCACCAACTCAACCTGTTCTTGAAAAACCGAATAAGTTACTTTGAAAGCCAAATGAAAAATGGTCTTTTCTTAATAAAGTCTGCATATGAATCGTGAGTAGTGTCAGTCAGAATTTCAATGCACTTTATAAGGTACGGTATTTTGACTTTCCAAACAAAATCTCAATTTTCACTAAGAAATTGTTGAATGGTAGAATATCTTTGATAACGTTTTAAGATATTTGCCGATTTTTCTGGTGTCCATATGTCAAGTCAGCTAGCATTCTGATCATTTATCACATTTCTTTAACTCTTGCCCTGTGTTAAGGAGTTTTTGGTATGGATTTCATTATATTTTAGATATTCCTAATGTGCATTTTGATTCCATATATGAAAGTCTGGCATTCCATTGGCGATGTAAATCGAAATCAAAATGTACCTCCACCATTGTTTCTCAAATGCCTATATTAACATGTTGGGAGTAGTAGGAAGATAGGATTTCTTTTCTTTTTTTAAAATTGAAAAGAAATCCCTAAAAACACTTGTAATATGGAAAGTAATTTTTCAATGGTCGGATTGTTATACTATGTAGTCCCATTAACACCGATTGAAATATGATAGAATATTTATAAGCATGGATCAATACCATATTTAAAACCTAAAAGGGAAGAAAACGAAAAGGATAATTGCAATAAAATGGAAACAGTATTGAATTTAAACTGAACATGGATGCTTCTTTCTCCCTATTATCTAGCTATTCATGATCGGGCTTCATATTCAAGGACAAAGATGGACTGATGATATAGGCATAATGCAAAATGATACAATGTTACGGCGCCTTAGATTCTAAACTAATTTCTATTTTTTACAGCTACTAAATCTAACGAGATGGATCTTACGCAACTTTAAGTGGAAACTGATTGCCAACAAAATACCTATCACCATTGTAAGTGTGTTCTTTCTTTTCTTTTCTTTTCTTTTTAAAAGAAAATTATAATATCATTGATTTTGTAAAATGTTAGTTACTCCCTCCGTCCCAGTTTAAACTACACACTTTTTGGTCAACTTTCTCATATCATGTTTGACCAACAATAACTTTATTTATGTAAAATAATCAATGGTGGAAC
>JAULKK010074767.1:0-18173 GCA_032355705.1 Rubia peregrina
TAATAATGAGTTAAATCTCTCTTGTGATGCTGTAAAACTAGCCTTTAATTCAGAGAGGTTAGGGGTTGATTCAGGTTCGATTCTACAATTATGTTCAGCATTCAACCACTCTAGTCTTTTAATGCAGCCCCTGTCTAGACTTGTTAAATTTCCTTCAATTATGTCCAAGTATTTCTGGGCGGTGGCAGAATGAGGTTTTTTCATCTCTGAGATGGCAGGGGAAATTTCATTGACTCGAATGTAGGGCTTTGAATCTAAATGAACTACTGTTTTTTGTTGATTAAACACTTCCTGAACTATGGCTGAGTTAGAGGACATGTGTTGGTAATTATCCAACTCTAATTGTGGCATTTTAGTCCCAGATTCAAAACGGATGACAGGTTGCAGCCTAGGTGAGAAAACAGCATCAATTTGGCAGGGTTTCAGAACAGTAGGACTAATTTGAACAGCAGGTAATGACTTTAAAATAAAAGCATTTCCCTTATCAGTAGAATCACCATGTGAATGAGTAACAGTTTGCAGTCCATTTTTTAAAGCAGTATCAGTTTTGTAAGATTTTTGCAGGTCAGCAGAAAGATTTTTTTCATCAGGCAAATCAGGGAGATTTTGAACATGAGGAATGGGGGTTAAATAAACTAAATCATTTTCCTCCGTGGATATATCAGACAGAACATGAAAGCTATTTGCATTAGCAGATACAGATTGTGATTTAGTAGATAACATAGCAATATCATTTGAAACAGTTGTAGAGGGGACCTGATTTGATGCCATAATTAATGCAGAATCCCGGTTCTTCATGTATGCTAAGTGATGGTCTTTTCTCTGCTCATCTATAGCTTGAGGATATGTAGCTTTCATAGTTTGCACATTATGTGTATCTTTAATAACATGTAAATAATTTTTTTCTAGGATAGAAAGACCTGAAGAGGATGGCTTTATTACATTACCTGCCGGACCTCTCTGTTCGTCTTTAGAGTGCGCCTTATTACCTGTGTGATTAAAGTTGTCTGATGGTCTCCAAGCATGTTGGTTGGAAGCACTATTTTCATTCCTGCAAGAAGCACTTAGATGGCCTAATTTAAGGCAGTTAGAGCAGTAATCAGGTAAGGCATCATATTCCACATATTGCCAGAATCCAACCTCTCTGTAATCTATCAACACCCTACCTATTAGGGGTTTGGTTATGTCAATTTCAACACACACTCTAGCAACGTGAAGTCTTGTACGATTAGTCGTGGCCTTGTCTACCTTAATTGGTTTACCTATTAAGTTACATAAAGACATCATAGCCCATTCATAAAAAAATTGCTGAGGTAAACCATACATAAACAACCAGACATGAAAAATTGGGGAATCTGCCCTAGGGTTAAAGTGAGGAACCCATTTCGTTATCCTAAGGGAATAAGAACTGAAATTCCAAACCTTATGTAGCAAGCACCGATAGTAATCCTCCGGCAAAGCAAAAGTTAACAGTACCCGGTGGTTGTCGAGAAGATTAATATCGGTACTGCCTTTAAAAGCATCCGTTTGGAAATCTCTGCATAGCCGATCCATTAGTGGTCTGCTCCTTGAGAACTTGCCAATTAGTGTCCATTTCAGAGAGGCCATTCCTCAGTTGTGAATCTCAACCCCGGCTCCCCCAAATGGTCAATCCTTTGCTTCAGTCTGTGGGTTGATGGCTCCGGGTGTGGCTGAATTACTTCGAGGAGTTGATTGTTTAAAGTTTAGGCATAAGAGAATGAGGGTTTTGGTATTGGCGGCGGCTCCGCCATCGCGGCGTCGCCGGATTTGTGAGGGCAGCGCTCTGTTTTCGTTTTTGAATGGCAAGAGAGCGTAGGGAAAGAGTATGGCTTATGCTAATTTGTTGCATGTAATTGTAGTAGTATAACTTCGTTACTTTTAAAGATTGTTCATGTTTTGAGAACGAAAATTTTCGACCACGGAGGGAATGATACGAATTAGGGTTTCCTAATTTAAGTTTGAGATTGGGGTATTAGGAGGATAACACTATAGTCTTTTTCCCAATGATTTTTTTAGTGTGGTAGTGTGATCATTTTAGTTTATTTTTATTATTATGAATAAAGCCCATAAACTTGATCATGTTGGATTAGGAGAGTTTCATATATATATATATATATATATATATATATCTTAATTTAGGGTTTATAATGATGTGATTAAGATTAAATTAGGTAATTTAGTTAGATGTGATTTTAGCTTTTTAAAACTGCTAAAGTCATTCTAGTTTCTGACAGCATTATCAAATCATGTTTTTTTCTTGTTTTGATGGCCGAACTATATCCCTATAAATAGAGGGATGTCATTAACAAATTTAAACACCCTTCATATACTTATAATTTGAGTTATTACTCTATGATCCTTCAAATATGTGAGGTAATATTGCAGGATAGTTAATGAGCAATTTGTACAACTAGTGTTTGGATTCATGCGAATTAGTCTCTTGTATTAGTGAAGTTCTTCAAGTTGTGTCTCATATTAGACGTTCGTTTGTGTGTGTTTTTGATTGAAAGGCGATGCTACGGATCCTTTGTTATCAAGTGCTTCTCAAAATTACACAATTCAGAGTTTTGCTAGGACATTTATATCATAATTTATGCAAAAATTTGCAAAATTTAATTTTTAACATCTTCAGAGTACAAAAAAAAGTTTAGCCAAAGAAAATCAGAAGTTAAAAAATAGGACTTAGCGAGTAGTCAAACCCTTCACAATGACACAAAGTAATGAAATTACAAATCTAAACTCTTTGTAGCAAATTGATATCCACAGGAATATATTCAATGATTTCGATATCCCCTGTGTTTTTACTATTTGACACCATAAGTTTAATTTTTTTTTGCAAGTGAAAATGGGGTGAGAGAAATGAGTGAGGATTTAATGAGTGGTTGAGAATAATGTATTTTTTATCATAAAAAGAAAGGTGACAATATTAGAAAAATATACGAAAATAGTAAGTGTGCTAAACATAGTGAAATAGAGGGAATAGAAGAATTATTGCTCTGTATAACATTACCAATTTGCTCGATCTGACTCAATTTGATTTAATCATATCCAGTCCGTTTCATTTTCATCCGATTTGATCAATTCAATCGGATTTAAAATGTTTGACCCGATCGATACATATGCAGATATTAGAACAAGGGAAAAAATGAAATAAAAAAATCCGTCTTTTGCGAGACATGGTGAGATCAAGGGCTAAATAAATAATATGGAATCATTAAATAGTACACTACTACAAACTAAAACTAATGTAACACTTTCCTTGCAAAACTTATTTAAAATAAAATAAAATATTATAAACTATTAATAATTAAACCTTTGAAAATTGTTACTCCCTCTGTCCCATATGAAATTACACTGCAATCATCACCACATTGTTCAATAAATATGTTTGACCGTTAATATGTTTACCTGTTTATAATAACGTTAAATAAAAAATTAATATTTAGAAACTACTTGTTACAAAGAATTAAATAATATTATATACAATAATATTATTATCCATATATCTATTCAAATATGCAATTAATCAAATTTTCATAGAGAATAGTGTCAGAAAAGTAAGAGTGCAATTTCAGATGGAGCAGATGGTGTACATAAATATTGAAAAATGTTACCTAAAATTTAAAAAGTGTTATGTTAGATCTAATGCAATATCACCTAAAGATAATACTTGTAAAAGTGTTGCAATAAGTTCAATTTAGGCATAAACACATGATTTTGACTCTAAACACATGATTTTGGTGGGAAAAAAGACTAATGGTATAACATCACGTGTGATTGAAACATCAAATATTGGAAATGAAACATCAAGTTCGGGAATAAAAAGTAGTACATCGAGCGTAAATGGTTAGAAAATTGACCTGGAGATTTTCGACTCGGATTCTTGACCCACGAGATTTTTTTTGACCCGAAATGATTAGTTTTCCAATTATTTATGCCTAGCACCCCAAAAATGGGTATTTATACTCAAATCCCTCCTTCCTCTCTCAAACTTTTCTTAAATTATATTTGAAATCCAATCTCTAATTAAACTTCATAACTCCTTGATTTTGCTGTGAGAAAGTTTCGCACAAAAGTTTTTCAATAAAAAATTAGTCATATAAAACCCTTCATATCTACTATCATCAACCTTGCTCCAACTTCAAGACTGCAAACTGCACCACTGTACTTTTTCTACCTTTCTTCCCCTACGAACGAAGAAATATCATTGGATCGTGGCTCACATCCTCTTAAATTTCCAAGGCGAATCACTTAAAGCTCAGTCTGAAAACCTTTGGCTCTAACAGCTACGCACCATCAGTGGTAATCAGCCTTTTTGGTAGTTTTGCGGGGGCTTCGACTTTTGATGTTCATCGAAGTATGGCCAATGATGATGCGTTATTTTGATGTTTTCGTAGCACTATTAACACCTCTTTTTAAACTTTTCTTTGTTGGTGGTTAGTTTTTTTGGAAAGATTTCATACAAGCAACCAAATTACATATTAACATCCTAATCTAGGACCTAACTACAAACTACTATTATTGAATTTGTTGAAACTCAGTGGAGCCTGAAACTCCATCCATTTTAATAGTTAGGGACGTCCTCCTAAGAACACTCAAACGCCGCACCACCAATGAACTGCAGCCACCGAAATCGAAACCACCACAATCTCACCATCATCGACCACCTGCAGGCTGGGAAACCACAGCGGGACCACCGACGCGGTCCCATGACGCTGGGTAATCCCCATTAAAAATTTGCTCTAATCTTCACAATTCTTGCAAGGGGTGTGTTTTGAACCCTGAACTTCTTACTTATAGAGATTGTGGTTTACCGCTAAACCATACCTAATTCACGGTGGTTAGTTAGATTATTAGCTATTTGTATAGTAGGGGGATTAGATCCACCTTGTGTGGCTATTTTCCATAATTTTCCTATTTTGTAAACATTTACCTCTATGATTTGGTTGATTTCTAGGTGTTTTGTGACCTTATTTGTAGACCATCATGGAGAAGGTCATTCATAAGGATGGTAGAAGATTGAGAAAAGCCACTGACAAGAATGGTAGAAGAAGGAAGCCACTTACAAAGTGGTAGAAGATAGGCTGAAGAAAGAACAAAGAAAAGGAAAAAGTAGCGGGTGAAGAACTTTGGAATATGTTTTGATAATAATCTAAGACAATTGTTGCTTGAAGATAGCATCATTGGATTCGTCTAGTACTATAAAAACCACTATCAGAACTACCGAAATGGATCAACAGTTCGCCCTAGCGATGGAGATGAAAGGAGGATTTTTAGGGATTTAACGGTACACTGAGCAAAATACGGGAGCTTGAGCTGAACAAGGAGAGTTTCATTCTATCACCATTTTGCCCATGTGAAGGCTGTTTCGCATGGGCGAAACTCTGCTGCAATTTTCTCTCCTTTTGCCGTTTCTTTTTCATTTTACTTGTTGTACTATAAATAACACTTTGAACTACTCCTTCTGAACCTTCCTTTGGCAAAATTTATCACTTGAAGAACCATAGATTGCACTTTTCTCTTCATATTTTATCCTTTTATTTGGATGATTTTGGGAATGTTAGTATGATTTGTATTAGCTAAACCATATTTTGGAGCAATTGATTAAGGCTTCCAAACACATGTTGTGAGAATCTGATTATGTTTATTTAATGCTCTTGATTATTATATACTTGCTAAGAATTGAATGTGGTTGTTAGCTTCATTTATGTGATTAAAAGTATGTTGATATGGATTGTTTGTATGATAACATGTTAGGAGTTAGATGAAATTGATCAATTTCTTCTCTTTTGACACGTGGTCATTGAACATGAAGTTATGATTTCTAATTGGATTTATGAAGTTATACTGATATGTACATGCGGGGTCATTCCAAAAAAGTTTACTCAGCGCGAGAAGTTGACGATAAAGATTTATATGTTGCTCCTGACCTTACTCCTATCAACGAGAACGTAGATATTAGCAAGTCAAGGGTCATCCACAGAGATATCAGTTCCTAAGGGTTAGCGAAACATAATCCATTATCGGGCGTCACCCCAATCATGTGTCAGGAATAGCTAGTAGTAACAACTGAGGAAGGGGGAGTTGTGTTTGAATTACTACAACTACAACTACAAGCATGCAAGTAAAACAAGATAAACTATGAAATAACTAATCTTGGGGTTATTTGCATCACATGATCGACACATAGATTTGATCCTATACTCTAATTCACTCAAGAAACTATCAACCTATTTTTATGTTATATCACATTGTTTAAATATGTTAATTCTATGGAAACTCCCACTGTCTATCACACAGCTGGTTCTACCACATCCTTAACATCCCACCTCCTCCGTAACTTCTAGGGGTGTGATTCTCTACTAACCACCCTCGTAACTCACACAGTGGCTAACTGGCCCTCGCTTAAAGGAACTATGCCTTAGGTAGGTAGCAACAACTAGATGTGGGAGTGAACTCCATCACAGAACCGGGATCTCCACTATAAGCAACCATCGTTGTCCTGAAAAGAAAGAGGACATCAGTACCTTGTGATAACTCTAGAGTCTGCGCCACCCTAGTCGCTACAAACTAAAAATGCTTAATTATCGGGGTAAGCCAGAGTTTCTCCCGTTTGGATTTAATAACATCAACAAGGTAGGTTTGATGCTCTTGACATGCAATTCCTCACACAAATAGCCAATTAAGATTATTATCTATTACCATCTTGGCACTCACAAGGGGGATCTAATGCACACATACTCTCAATAATCAAAAGACTATATAGCGCCAATAATCTAACACTCCAAAATTATCATTTAAAACCTAGCACGATATCATGCAAGAAATAAATCAAATGTGCATATTAACATATTTCTTAGCATAAATCAAAATGAGAATTGAACCACAAATTAAGTACAATATTTATAACATGGAAAAATATGATGAATCTAACAAGTTTCACAAATTATGCTTACAAATAACTACCCCAAGAAATAAACTACTCTGCTAACATTAGATCCATGGCGATCATTGAAATAAATGCCATGAATCTAAGTAGTAAATGAAGAGAGAAGAGAAAGAACCCTAGAGAGAATTCTCCCAGCTTCCCTTCCTACCCTACAAACTAAATGAAAACTAACGAACTAGTTGCTTCTAAACCCTAAGAGGTTGAAGGCTATATACATAGAGTAGGATAAATGGCCCTTACAAAGTCCAAGTTGAAAAACCCTAGTGCCAGTGTGGCAAGGGCCATGCAAGATTGCACGACACGACCAACATGACCCGTACAGTTTTGCACGAGACATTATCTTGAAGCTCATTTGCCAAAACTGAGAGGACGGTACGTGCAAACTATCTTGGTCTTGATTTCCCTTTTGAGTTGACCAGATCTGAGAGGACGGTATGTTGACCAAATCTTCTTCTTATTTAGTTTTTCATGCACGGGCCATTTTACATAGCCCGTGCACTTCCTTCAACACTTCTGAACTTGGCTTCTTTTCTTTGACCCTTCCATCTTCTACCACGTAACTCGTGGCCTTTAGTCTTATACCAATTTTGCAGTTGGTCTTCATTAACCTATTCTGAAGTGCTTGTGAGAAAGCTACAAATAAGCTCACAAATCAAGATCTAGACACTTGAAAAGACCAATATCTATTAGGCTACTATCAGGCTACAAAATGAAGGATTTAAGTAAGAAAACTAAAAATGACCATCTGAACCTCTTATTATGTAAACCTATCCAAACCTAGCAATCTACCCACAAAAACATAACAAAAGAGATATTAAATGCTTTAAGAAATACATGTTTTGACGTCTCATCATATCCCCACACTTAAACCTTTACTCATCTTCGAGTAAACTAGAACAAGCAAAGATCTATATGTAAACTAGCATGCAAAAGTTTTTCCAAAACACCCAACTTTTTATTCCTAGACTACCCTAACCCCCAAGACATAAGAATCTCTCACACTCTCATATCCAAACCTAAGAAAATATAAATAACCGACAAACAATTTAAAAAGTGAAGTATACATAAAATGTGATGCTAACTTAGTTTACCCAAGAAGCTACCAAATAGACAATCCAAGAGAAGCATAATTTTTTCCCTTCAATTTCTCTCATCTTCTCTCATTTTGCCTAGGAGGATTTTTATCCTTGCTTCACACTTTTATTTTTCTTATTCAACCTAACCCTCACCCTTTTCCACACCATTTGGCCTCTCATTTTCGTATAAGTTTCCCTTTTGAGTTTTTAACCTATCCGGACCTCCCAATTTGCCAAAGTCGCCCTTCTGGGTTTTAGACTTAGTGGAATATATATTTTTATTTTTTCATGTTTATGAATTTTTGTGTAGCTCAAAATGCCCCAAAAGTGAGCTTCGCACTACATATGGAAGTCAACCAAAATATCACAAAGTAACATCTAAGTCCCTCCCCCACACTTAAACCTTGCATTGTCCTCAATGCAAAAGAACGTGAAAAAGGGGAAATTGGTAAAGAAATACTAAGGGATGAAAGTTGGGCACCCGAAATACGTAAAGTAATATGAAGTTGAACTTCTATGAAGGTTGAGTAGTTGATCATAGCAAATCTCCTTTGGTCTCCAAGGGAATGGTAGGGAAACTTCGATGTTTGCAATAATAGCATTACTACTCCAATGTTGATCTACTTGCGCCGTCCTTCAATAAAAATGTTCTTTATAAAACAACACAATACCAAGCATAATCGAGTTCCACAAGAAACTATCTAAGAAAAAAAGAAAATTCAAAACACTACAAATGGGTATATTTAGTATCGTTCTCACGACTTATTTACCTTAAGAGAGTTCAGCCATAGATTGGGTCTCCTTGAACAGTCTCAAATTTCCCAACTCAAAATTAGGCTTCAACCTTTACCCATTTACTCACATTTTAGTGCCATATTTCTCATCTTACACTTTACCATGCCATGGGAGTAAACTTTAGTTACCACATATGGACCCATCCAACTTGAGTGTAAATTACCCGGAAAGAGGTGAAGTTAAGATAGGAAGACAAGGACTTTTTGTCCTACCTCAAAGTCCTTCTTCACAATCCCCTTGTCATTCCATGCTTTCTCCCTTTCCTTGTAAACTTTTGCATTTTCATCAGACTTGCATTGAATCTCTTCAAGCTCTTGAATTTTAAACTTCTTATGGTATTAAGCTTCCTTTAAGTCCATATTTAGCCTTTTCACAGCCCAATATGCCTTATGCTCCAATTCAACCAGTAGGTGGCGTCATTTACCGAAAAGGGTTGAAAAATGTGACATACCTATTGAGGTCTTGTATGAGGTCTGATATGCCCAAAGTGCATCATCCAACCGCATGCTCAAATATTTCCTTGGTGGGTTCACCATCTTTTCAAGTATGGCTTTGATTTCTTGATTGGATACTTCAGCTTTCCCATTTGTTTGGGGATTATAGGCGGTGAATGTCTTGTGGGTAACACCATATTTCTTCATCAAGAACTCAATAATTCTATTGCAAAAGTGGGTTCCCATATTCACCATTTGGGGAATGTTAAACCAAGAGAGGATGTTAGACTTTAGGAACTCCACCACCATCCTCGAATCATTGTTTCTTGTTGCCTTGTCCTTCATCCACATAGACACATAGTCTACCGCTATTAGGATATACATGTTCCCTTGAAAGCATGGAAAAGATCCCATGTAATCCATTCCACACACATCAAAGATATTACAAGGCATGAAAAAGGTTTGAGGCATTTTATTTTTTTATTGAAATATCGCCCATCCTTTGACAACTGTCGTAAGAGTGGAAAAATGAGCGAGTATGCCTCCACATGTTAGGCCAATAAAAGGCAACCTCCAAAACTTTCCTAATGGTTCACTTGTACCCAAAGTGGCCACCACAATCGGAAGAATGACAAAATGTAAGGATGGATTCCACTTCAATTTTGGGAATGCATCTCCTAACCAGTTGGTCTGGGAAATGCTTTCATAAGTAAGGATAATCCCACACATGTTAGGCCAGTAAAGGCCACTCTCCAAAACTTTCCTAATGGTATGCTAGTACCCAAAGTGGCCACCACAATTGGAAGAATCACAAAATTTAAGGATGGATTCCACTTCACTTTCGGGAATACATCTCCTAACCACTGGTCGCAACAAAGGATAATCCCACACACTGGCAAAGTGTCTGGTATACACCTCCCCTAACCATACAAAATCAATAGTAAAGCTAATATAGCGAGCCCAATGAACTAGATAAAGAAGTAACTTCATCAAATATTCCTTAACCTTGTGAAACCTAAGGATGAAATTACACCTTGCCTTTAGCGAACTCTATCAGTGAACCTAAAGAGGAAAATGGATCTCACTCACGATAATGTCACCAAACTCTGATTTAAGAACATAGTCCACGATCAAAAAATATCACAGTAAATATTAGCTATATATAGATGGTCTGAAAAATTAGAATGGTAATGACATTTTTCCAGATACTATTCATACATTGATCATACACTGACTTAGGCAACGAAGATGGATCATGGGAACTTTCCCAGGACTCTGTTGTGCAGGTTTCACGAAGCTAGCATGGAGCATTGTAGTGATTGCAGATATTATGTTAGTCCATAATGAATCCCACGCATCAATGACACCGTCTCTTGTGATCAAAATTTTCTTTCTAGACCTCTATAATACCTGAAGGAGGTCAGGATCGCTTAGATTTTAATAAAGGTACTCCTCATTCTTTGACAATCGACGTCTTAACTCACCACTCATAAGACATGCTTCAAAATGCCTATACTCATACATATAGTAATATTTGATAAATACGTGGTAACATGCTTTATAAATAAAGATTAAAACAACATGACAGCTACAAAATTCTAGAAAAGTAACATTTGGTTTTGGGACCCACTAACCCAAAAATTCAAATTAAATACAAAGGAATTATAGAAATAAGATACTCATTTTAATCTATCAGATTACATAGAGAAATATTTCACTATTTTAATAGCAAGATTCAATACAAAAAAAACTAGTTTCAGAATTGTGAACTACGCAACCTATAAGTATGGGACGTGAAAGAAATATTGAAAGAGACTCGTCGTGAACTCCAAGCGAGGTGTTGGATTTTCATCCGATTCACGATCATATCTCATAGTCCATAGTGTACCCCACTTGTGGGTGCACCAACCTAAAAGTAGGCAAGTATGCCAGAGAATGATGAATTGCTATCAGACAATTATTGTTTTCCAACAATACTCTACCATGTTCTAGCATAGAGAGGAGAGTTATGATATTGGCGTGTTCACCGTAGAGCAGCATCCCGTGTATGAGTGGATATGCCTTAATGTTTTTCCCACAGGTGGCCACACTTGCGAGTCAACTATTGCTAACCTCATGCTATTTCACTACATCATGGAGGGGTCAAGATAAACCTTGGCTTTGCCATCATCTCATTCATGTTGAAGGCCGTGCAGACAAAGAAGAAAGATCTCCATTACAATGTTTTTATAACCGGTATGTTGAAGAAGGCTGGTGTAATTCCTCAGGACAAGGCTCCTCAAATGGAATCCTATAACAAGGTCTGGTTCCAACACAAACAACTCCGTTTCAGTTTTGATGACAAGTGGGAGTTTTGGCCAATACCCGGTCAACGATAGAGACGAGGCATGCTCCCGTACATGATAAATATTTAATTTTATTGACGTCAATTAAGTGCAATTGAATATATGAAATTTTTATATCCATTTAATTTTGAACAATATTCATTTACAGGTAGAGGCAACTGCTAGAAGGCTAGGTTGAGCAAGTACTTTGATTGTTTGCGTGCAGACATGACCGAGATGCACGAGATGTTGACCCGTATTCATTCCCAACATGTCAATTTCATGGAATCCCAAGGAGTCCATTTGGAATTGAGCGAAGATGACGAGCTGCCTAACTTCGAGCTGGTCTTCTCGGAGAGTAAAGATGATGGTGTTGATGATGGTAATCAGGGTGGGGATGATGGGAATGCTGGTCAAGTTGTTGAAGAAAACCTTGGGGGCCAAGATGAGGGTGGGGACTCTAGCATTGATAGAATGCTTGCGTATGAGCTCTTGATTATATATGATTTTTTTAAACCTTAAGTTGGAAAATTTAAATTTAGGATTGGTTGTGATGAATTTGTTGTGTTTAACTTGTTGAATTTGATATGTTAGAAGTGGTTAAATTTTTATGTTTGACTTGCATTTATATGGCCTTTCTAATGCTATGTTAGTTAAATATTTTAAGGATTTGTTTACCATTAATATCAGTACTAGAAGCATGCAAGATACATCACTGAACGAATGCCATAAACTACATTTCAAATCGAATAACTTACTACTTATGCTTCATTTTGTTCATCACCGCCTTCTTCGATCTCCTTTTTCAACCCGTGATCTCCCGCTTATCGTCGACCCACATTCCTTCATCATGGTAACTATGGCCAAGGAAATTGTGAAGACTCTGATCATCCTCCTCTAGCAACATAACTTCTTTAGCTCCATAACCCGATGTATGGAATCCAAATCCAATCACTTCCTCTAAATCATTTTCTTCAACGAACGTACGTTTCCCTTCTACAATAATCTTCCACCTAGGATCAACAGGATCCCTAACATTGAAAACCTTGTGTGCTTGAGACGCCAATCTGAAATGATCATCTTTCCAGCGAACCCGACTTATATCGACAAGGGTGAAGTCCAAATCCTCGATGCGTTGTCCGTTGTTAATGTCCACCCACTGACATTTAAACACAGGGACACTCATACTAACATAGTCCACCTCCCAAATTTATAAAATCGTGCTAAAGTAGCACTTTAGGTTGTACATAGGATTGTCGTCACCCCCACTTCCAATATTCATGGCTTCAGAGACAAGAGACATTTGACTGTTACAAAATCAACGCTTTAAGAGTGAAAAAATATTCAACAAACCCATCATATGCTCAAACACCATCTTTAAACAAAATTAATAAATCCTCCACCAGAGGAGCAAGATAGACACCAATATCATTACTCGGTTGCTTCAGACATGATATCATCAAAGAAAGCAACACATATTTACGTTTCATGGTCAACCAAGACGGAAGGTTGTATATGACCAACATAACCAGACAAGAGCTATGTGCGCTATTCATATTACCAAAAGGATTCATACCGTCGGTACACAATTCTAACCTCAAATGCCGAGACTCTTTGCCAAACCCAGGGTATAGAGTATCAACTTTCTTCCATTACTCACCGTCTTAAGTATGTCTTATCACATCATCTGTCAGCCGGACCCTATCCACGTGCCAACGCAACAACTTTAAATCTTCCCTACACGCACACAACTTCTTCAAACAAGGAATGATCGGGTGGTACCATAACACTTTTGCCAGTGTCTTTTTCTTTGATTTCAATGGAACTTCTACACTTACCGCAATCCCTCCTCTGTTCAACTTGTACCAAGACTTGCCGCATACCCAACAAGTTTCTTGATCTTTATCCACTTCCCCCTATACAACATAGAATCGTTTGGGTATGCATGGATTTTTTACAATTCCAATCTCATCAGGCACAATATTTTTTTGTAGCATACAATCTATCGGGCATTAAATTACCTCCAGGAAGTAAATCCCAGAACAAATCGAGAGTTTCGGTCATCGACTTATCTGTCCATCTAAGTTTTTCCTTCAAGTTCATTATTCGCAAAGTCACACTCAAAACCAAGTGTTTCAAACCATTGTAAAAATGTGTCCACTTGTCATCAATTAAAAGCTTGTAACTACTCCGGCTTACCTTTGAACTCCCTTGCGATATCTTCCACCATTTCATCAAACTCCACGTTGCCATGTAATTCATCACTCACCATAGTGTCCTTCAATTCATTTGAATGAGAGGTTTCCACAACTTCCCCATGCCATATCCAAAAAGTGTAGCTTGCTTGGAACCCCCTCATAATGAGATCTTCCCGCAACTTCTTCCTCTATACATACATATCATTTCTACAATCCTTACACGGGTATCATGCCCATGAAGAATAATTTTTAGAAGCATGTTCAAACACAAACGAAATAAATGATTCAACCAATGACATGTACTCGGGTGATTTTCTAAGATCATTACCAATTAGTTCATCTTGATCCATTATCCTAAAAGTCAATTAAAAGGCAAAACATGAGGATCCATTCAACAATAATCCTAACCCTAGCTAATCTCAAACCCTAATTGTCAACAGGGAATATACAAATATAACCCTATATAATTGAGAAAATACAAATATAACTTTGATATAATTTTGAGTGCAGATATAACCCTAACTACTTTACATAAGTGCAAATATAACCCTAAAGACTACTCCCTCTGTCTCACTATTAAGTTCCGAATTGCTTTTTCACGGTCTTCAATGAGCATGTTTGACCGTAAATATTTCTAGTTGTATATAATAATGTCGCATAAAAAATTAATATTTAGAAAATAGATGTTAAGAAAAATCTAATGACATGTCACATGATATATTTATTGTTTATATTAATTTTATATTTAGGATCAAAGTTTGCGAAATTTGACTCTGAAAAAGCAAATAGGAAGTTTAAAGTGTGACGGATGGAATAGTTTGTTATGTGAGACTGGAGCACATGCCACCATAACTTGGTAAACAAATATTATAATAGCAAGTACAACCCAACATTAGACATACCATTAGCAGTTCATTAATGCCTATCATGAACACACATTTTTTCTCTTGAATAATTTTTTGTAACTACAACTAGTGAATTTTTGGAGTGTAGCCTTTTTTTTGGACTCGAATCATTTTTTTACTTCGACCTGTAAGACTCGGGGTATGACTCGTGTTAGTCTTCGTCATTAAAGACGAGCTTAATCTATAACTCACTCGCTTGCTGCAACTGTAATGATAAAAGAAAATCTTATAATTTTTTTACACATTTCACACGTTACATATATTTTGAAATATTGTAATCTGTCATTAGGAAACCCGTAAATCTGAGTTGCTACATTCAAAAAATTGTATAACCCTCTTTAAAATGATAACCCCCCCTTTCTAGAGGAAATAAATTTCATTCTTTTTGTAATCAGGTGTAGATTGAAGACTTCCTCAACTCCTCTTGAATCTTACCCGGTTTTTGACATTGACTGTGAACAATAGACTCATTGATGGATGTCTCCTGCGGGCGAAAAAATCTCAACTATGTGTTTCTTTTCTTCAAGCCTTCTTCCATCTGAATTGGTCAGTTGTTAATCAGCTTGGCCGCCAGAAATGGGGAAATCCAGCGGGAAGAAGAAACTAGAAGCAAGAAGAAGCATATATGGCAATCAACAAACCCAGGGGAAAATCCAAAACCAAGACTTCTCGGTAGTCAAACAAAATTCCCAAGTCAAAGGAATGGAAGCGGTGATTGAGCATCTAGAGGAGCAGGAAGTATCGAGTAAAAGAGGGACAATGGCGGAGAGGGAGTACGACGAGGAACAAATGGTGACGCCTCAAAAAGTGACCGAGGCGGGAACGCACCAAACTGGAGAAAACAATACAAATCCAGAGGCAAAGAGACCGTGGGGAGAGAGAGTGGAGGAGGTGGAAGTTCCATGGACGTCACTCTTCGAGCAGAAAGACCAGAAGGAGGTAAAATTCTACAATCCCATTGAAATTGATGGTTTGATTATGGGGAAAGTGTGTAAAACAGATGTAGAAGACAGTTTGAGGGAATGGGAAACTACGGTAGTATGTAAAATAATTGGGGCTTTCCCCCCTTTTGTGGTGATGAATGGGTATTTTAGGAGAATTTGGAGGCAACATACAATTGTTAAAGTATGGCTTGCGAAACCAGGAATCTTCATGGTGAAGTTTGGACTCAGAACAGAGCGGGATCAGGTGATTGAGAGAGCGGTGGTACTGTTTGATAACAAACCAGTGGTAATTCAACCATGGACCCAAAAATTAGATCTAGAACTCCCAAAAACTGTACCAGTTTGGATACAACTTCCCAAGTTAGACGTTGTATACTGGAAACCAAAGATTTTGAGTACCATCCTCAGCCCAATTGGCACTCCGTTGAAACTGGATCAGGCAACAAGGGAGGTGGAGAGATTGAACTATGCTCGAGTCCTTGTAGAGGTGGAGCTAGGGAAGAAGCTACCTGACAAGATACAGTTTCTGGATGAAAATGATGTTATCCAGAGTTAAACTATTATAGGTGAATGGCTGCCAAGCAAATGCAAATTCTGTTCTATGACTGGACACGATGAATTAAATTGCAGGAAGAAGGAACAAAAACCAGCCCCAAAGCAGGTTTATGTCCCAAAACCTACTGCCCAAGAGAAGGGAGAATGCACAAACACTAAAAGACAGGCAGAGATGCAGGACAGCAGAATGGAGAAAAGTGAAGGCGAGGTGGAGTTCAAAAATGTGACCAGAAGAACAACCCCAAAAGCAGACATCCAGGAGAACCAGGAGGTGAACCATAAAACCAGAGCTGTTGCCCCACAGCCAGACCCCCCTGAAAGTAGTGAAAGGAAGAAAAAGATTGGTAACCTGTTTAATCTTATAGCAGACCCTCCCTATGACAAGTAAAATCCTAGCATGGAACCTTAGGGGTGTAAATAGTGGTGTGAAGCAAAAGCAGGTAAATAGATTCTGTCTAATGAATCAGGTGGGATTTGTAGGTTTTTTTGAAACAAAAGTAAAGAGAGAAAACGAAGGGAAAGTGTGGGCAAAAATTGGGCTGAATTGGGACCTGGAAACAAACAGCTCAATAGTTGATTCTGGGAGAATCTGGATAGCTTGGAGGAACGACTACTTCACAGTGAAAATACTCAGCTTGGGAGATCAGTGGATAGACATGGAAGTAGTGCTGAAGGAGGTGAACCTTTCCTGTTACATTACTATGGTATATGGAAATAGCCAGGCAAAGGATAGGGAGAGCCTGTGGAAATTCTTGAGAGAGGTGGTGCATGATCAAAAACCATGGCTGATCATGGGAGATTTTAACTCACCGCTGGGATTTGAAGATAGGAAGGGGGGAAAAGCAATCCAACAATATGAATTGGATGGATTCCAATCGGTTACTGCTCTCCAGAAACTAACAGAGGTGAAAACAATGGGACCTGAATTTACTTGGAGTAATAGAAGAGCTGATGAAGAGAGGATATACAGCAAGATAGATAGAGCAATGGCAAATGAAACTTGGCTGCAACAGATGACAGAATCTCTATGTCAGGTGATGATAAATGGTACATCGGATCACTACCCCTTTATGTTGACACTACAAAAGGCACAGGAAAGGAAAAGGAAGCCTTTCAAGTTCTTCAATATGTGGACACTATCAAAGATGTTCAGGCCCACAGTAAAAGCAATATGGGAAATAAGTGAGGTTGCAAATCTAACACAGCTATATGAGAGGCTGCAGATGATGGAAATACCACTGATGAAAATCAACAGAATGGAATTCTCTGGAATTGAGAAAAGGGCACAAATGGCAAGGGAGAAATGGGAGAGAGATCAGAAGGAGCTGGCTGATGACCCTGGTTCTTTTCAAAAACAAAGAAGTGAGACTAAAAGCAGGATGGAGGCAGTAAAATTGGCAGAGGCAGAGTTCAGTTTTCTGAAGCAAAGAGCAAAGATAAAATGGCTTAATGAAGGTGATAGACCTACAAGCACTTTCTACTCACTGATGAAGACCAGATCATACTCAAACCACATTGTTACTCTGGCTGAGGGAGATAAAATGATTCAAGGTAGAAGTAGCATTGAAGACCACCTGGTGAAATTTTTCCAAAACCACATAGGCGGGGAGGTGAGGACTGAAATGAAGATCAACCCAGAGGTGATTAGTAGGGGTTCAGTTCTAACAGTGCAACAACAAGTCATGATGATCAAACCAATCTCAGACCAAGAAGTTTACAAAGCTCTGAAAGGGATTAAATCCAGCAAAAGCCCCGGCCACGATGGATTCTCCAGCCATTTTTTTAAAGAATCATGGGACATCATTGGGGGAGGTGTAACGGAAGCAGTGAAAGGGTTCTTCAGAGGGGACCGGATCCCTCCAAATTTCAGTAAAGCTGTTATAAGCTTGATCCCGAAAAAACCCCAACCACAAATACCAGCGGACTACAGACCAATCTCATGCTGCTCGGTCATTTATAAGGTGGTGACAAA
>JAULKK010074975.1:0-18173 GCA_032355705.1 Rubia peregrina
ATAATTTCTCATCTAATCATGATATCTACTCATCAAAATTTTAAAAGATTTTTACTTTTTGCTGATTATGTTTCGACATCCATAAGGTTGCATGACTCTGAATTTGCAAGGTTACTGCATTAATCATGGTTGTGAAGTACTATGTTGTTACAGAAATCCCACCGGTAGTATAAATTAACTAATTCTACTGTTGGGTCTTTCTCTTGATTGCATTCTTCTCCTTCATCATGTGATGAGTATAAAACGTAGGCGAGATTATATGTCTCTATAGTGAAAAGAATTATGAATGATCAATGTTCTCATTATATTTTGTCAAGGCAGTTGATATGATTTTGTTACTTGCTCTAATTTAGTCTTATTCTTTTCTATTGCAGCCGGCAGCTGCCAGTAAAAGACGTGGACATGAATCTCCCAGAAAGGATTCTAGAGAATCGAAAGCTATCCCGGCACCTGGTGCTAATACTGAGTTGCCAGCAGGTAATGTCTGTTTGGTCATGTTAGCGCAAACATGATAACTCTTACTCATAATTTTATATCGCAACTATATCCATCTAAACTTCATTTTTTCTTGCCGTATCTGATGGTTCTTTTTATGTTTTTCCTGCTTTTCTCTTGAACTATTGTTTACTTAATTGAATCATAGATCAAGACTAAATAAAGGCCATTAATTGGAAAATGTATTGAACAGAAATGCAGATAAACTAGAAATAACATGGCCTTAGTAATTTATTTGTTCGCCTTTCTTTGAATGACATGTACTTTAGAAGCTAAATTCACCCAAACAACACATACAAGCAAGGATTTGAGTGTGTGGTCTTGTTTTCAAGCCTCGAACAACGTTTAATTATCATTCACCGATGAGATGAAAAATGCACGGAGATCTTCTACAATTGGTTGTACACATAGTATGCCTTGCCATAAAATCAGTTAGAAAGTGAAGATTATAGACTAAGAACATTCATGTGTTATGCTAGGATAATTCGAATGTGTTATGCTAGGATAATCATTTTTAGGAATCTGCACATTAGTAATATACATGTTGTCGAAGACCTTATCTGTGTTTCCTTCTTTAATGTTGCAAAATGTTTGTTTAATGTTGCAAAATTTCTTCCACATAAACCTTGGACTGTTTGTTACAGTCCGTGGTTGTTTAGCTTCATTTTTTGCTTGTGTCCCGCACAAACCTTGGAATGTTTGTTATAATTTCTGCTTGTTCACCTCTATTTTCCTTCTTGTGTTTCGATAGCTTAGCCACATCTTTTAGATGCACTGCTTAGAAGTCCATTTATGCGATATGCAGTATTATTTTGATTCATTTTCGGTGTTATAAGTGTGTTACCTTAACGATCTATATAAGTTTGGAAAAAACCCATTGTGTCCTGTATTCGACAATTGAAACATGATAAAAAAACCATTGTGTACTTTATTTGATAACTGAAAGATGATTATCGTGTAAAATATCTCTTTGCGGAAACCTTGGATAATTTATGGGTTTCCATCTGGACTTTTTCTGGTTATGTTTGGATAGTTTAGTGACACCTTTTAAGTGCACTGCGTAAATGATCAGGATAGTGTAGAAAATAGAACTACTGGACTTTGCACTTCTATTGATGTTTAAGGATGACTGCTTACTGAATCCAATCGTTAAAGCAAGTCTCAAAATTCTTGACATGGATCATATAAGAAACCGTGTTAATCCTAGGATGTTCCCAACTTTTACAACTGCATCATAGTCTCAGTGAACAGTTATGATTCTGTAACCTTTCTTTCTGACAAATTCTCATATTTAGTCTACATATTTAAGAGTCTGTTTTGCGATACAGAGTTGTGCTTCACGTCAAAGTAATTTTATTATATAGATTTAATAAGTAGAGCCTTTTAGCCTTTATTTGATGTTGCAGTTCTTCATTGGGGTTTCTCTCTACCAAGGTGTCAACTTTGAAGGTAATTATTTTAGTCTTTATAGTGAATAAAATTATGGGTTTTGATCGAAATATGGATTCATTTGTTTAGTAATTAGTACCGATGTTTTCACAATGCAAGATTCGATGGCTATAAAGAATGGTTTGGAGGATTCAAATGGTGTTCTTGATGAATGGGATGAAAACTCAGTTGATCCTTGTTGCTGGACTCATTGGCTTGTAAGTTCTTGAATCAAATTTTGATTGTAATGAGTATTTGTGCTGCAACTTTAAGATATGGTAACATTTATTTTACTTTAGTTTGGTAATTTACTGATAGAGTTTCAGGTGGTGTGGTGCAGAGAAACTCCAAATCAGAATTTATCTGCCACTCTTTCTCCTAGCATTGGCTACTTGATAAACCTTCAAATCATGTGAGTAATGTTTAAGGATGTTGCAATTAATTCATCCTATGTTTAGCATACTAACCAAAACTTTTAAATATTTAATGGAATATACATGTTACATTTGGTTTACTGATCAAAGGGGCGCTTAATTTGCAAACTTCTGTAGAATAACAATATAACAGGATAGATACCAGGAGAGATTGGAAGGTTTTCAAAGCTTCATACTCTTGATCTTTTAGATAATCGCTTCAGTAGAAAAATCTCTTATAACTTGGGGCGTCTTAGTAGTCTCCTGTACATCTGTACATGTAAGGAAGCTTACATTTTGCTGAATCAGGTGTGCCTTCTACTGCATTTTTTTTGTTGTTTTTGACTTTTTTCTCATCTTGATATCTAGGAAGCTGAACAATAAAATCTTTTTGGGAAAAATCCAAAATCATTTGTAAACCTGACTTAGATTTCACTCATGTGATGCTCAAATACTTCTTCTGATAGAACTGTGTTTTCTCTATTTTCTGATTATGCTTTCTTGATGATGATAATGATTTTAACTTTTCCTATACTAGGGACATGTTTTTCAACAATTTAATAGGATCTGTACCCTTATCTCTGGTTTTGGTGACAAAGGAAACAATAGTGTAGTGCGAAAGTAAGACTGAAATAGCTCTAAATGGAGATTCTTGTTGAATGCGACAGTGGTAAATGGAAAAACCTTGAGAGGGCTGTCGGCATCAAATTCTATACGGGCATCGAATTGTGTATTCATTTTTTTACATTAGTCCTCCCACATCCCCTTTATGCAACTTCTGTAATCGTGTTTTCTTGCTTTACAATGTTACATCCCTGCCAACTAGGTACGTCGATTGTGAATTTACACGTATTTTAAACATTCCTCTTAGCTTGTTCAGATTTTTTTCTTTCCCATCCATATGTGTGATTCATTTTTTTTGGGTGTGTTATACTTGATTTGAGGAGTTGCACAATGTTTGATATTTGTTGTGAGTTAACAACTTTTGTAGACCTTGCCTGCAATACGTTTTGGTTTTTCATTTCCTCTTAGAGCAGTTTTATTGAATTTCACTTTCTCGTTATTGTTGTTTCCCCCTCCTGTGTTAGCACATGGTCTCTTAAGCATCTCCTTTTTGGCTTCTCAAATGATCAAATTTGAAAACAATCCTCATGCTACATTTACATTGATTTTTGATGGGATGACCCTGGCATGTGACCTTTAGGGCCACTACCTTATTTCATGGTATCAGACCCACATCTCCGAAACCCTATTTTCTCTCTAACCGCCGTCCACTTTAATGCTACTCAACCATGAGCTATGCGGATAGTGTTAGTAACACGTCTCCATCTGCCAGTGAAACATCACCGAATCTGCCGCTTCCTCCATTGAGGGTCCGTGGCGACGATGATCCTCAGCCACTACAGTGTCCTCTTGATCACTCTTCTCTCTTCTACCTTCACCCCTCAAATCACCCAGGCTTGTTTATCTGTCCTATTGTTCTTAAGGGTGATAACTATCAGGTGTGTACTACTTTGACGAAGAACGTACTCAAGGCTAAACATAAACTGGGTTTTTTTTATGGTCGCATATCTCAGGATGATATTGCCTCCGATGATCTTGAGGGCTGGTATAGCATTAATTCCATGCTGATCAGATAGGTGGTTAAATCTATTGATCCTTCTCCGTGATATTCCATTACCTATCCGAAAACTTTTTTGAGCTCTGGGAGGAACCGCGTCATCAATTTTATGTCTGTAATGGCCCTCGCCTTCTTCAACTTCATGCGGACTTGGCGAACTATCGCTATGGTGGTAAATCTGCCGCATCATATTATGGTATCCTTAAGAAGATTGGGGATGAAGTCATGACCTATGTTCCTCTCCAAGCTTGTCTCTATAGTAATTGTTCCTGTAATATCACTACCAAACTTCACTCCGAATGTGATATTAAGCATCTTCATAAATTTCTTCTTGGGCTAGATGATACTTTTGGGACTCTACGTTCAAGTATTTATGGTGTAGAAGCCGCTGCCATCTATTAATTGTGTTTATTCCCTAGTTGTGTAAGAAGAACACCGGAAAACCCTTATGCATGAACGGGATACTAAATCTGATAGCATAGCCTTTGCGATTCAGACCAAATCAGCCTCGTCGGGGTATTCCCCAACTCTCTCAGCGCAACATCAAGTCCTATTTCAAGTTTCCTACGTCATATCTCACCCAGAGTCCACCACTCGAGGTTTGAATATCAGTCTTAACCAATGGCAGGCTGTTTTGCAGATGTATAACACCATGAACACTCTTTCTGGATTCTCGAGACGTGTACTTATTTTCATATGAATGGAAATCTTGCCATCCTCCATGATATTATTGATATTGCTCCTACACCTATTAAGCTTCCGGAAAACCTTGTTGTTTAGGATTTAAGGAAGGTTCTTTGGTTTTCTCTCAGTCTGCCAGAATTTACAGTGTTCTGTATCTTCTGACATTGAAATGTAATCTTCTATCCTCTTCAAGGTTTCTTCTAAATGCTCATTACTTTTGTTTCTTGATTGACAAGCTATGTATTTCAGATTGACAAGCTATGTATCATTCAGGAAAGTGATACGAAGACAATAATTGGGGTGGGTGAGGAGAGGCAGGGAGTTTACTGGTTGCGGTATTTCTTGGCAGCAGAACATGCTTGTTCAACGACCAAGTCCGAGTAGATGACCTTGGCCGAGTTGTGGCATCGGAGGCTAGGGCATCATTCCTTTACAATTTTAGCATTTTTACCTATTTCTTATGATTCTGTATAAGGTACTACTCCTTGTGACATTTGTTTTCATTCAAAACAAACAAGAGCTATTTTTCACTTGAGTTGTAATAAAGCCATGAACTTATTTGAACTTGTTCATTGCCACATTTGGGGTCAGTATAGAATTCTTGCTTCTTATGGTGCTACTTATTTTGTTACTATTGTTGATGATTACTCTCGCACTACCTGTATTTATTTAATTAAGTCCAAGCCAGAGCTTCCGCACTTGGTTATGAATTTTTGTGCACTGACTATTACTCAGTTTCAGTCGTTAGTTCACTGTTTTAGGTACAAAGGTTTTCAGTCTTAAGGATTATTTTGCCGCACATGGTATTATCCATGACACTTCGTGCGCCTACACACCTCACTAGAATGACATAGTGGAATACAAGCATTTCCATCTCATAAATATGGTGTGTGTTTTACGGTTTCAGGCTTCTCTCCCTAGATCAAGTTTTGGTGATAATGTATCCTCACAACATATTTTATGAATAACTGAACTCCTACGCCGGTTCTTTAAAATCATAATTTTTTCTATTGTTCTTCAAAAAAAGGGTCCATAATACTCAGATATTCATGTATTTGGTTGTATCTACTTCGCCTCTACTCTTCCTCGACCTACAGACAAGTTAGTTACTTATAGCTGTAAATCTGTCTTCATGGTTTATCCTTGGGGAAAAAAAGGTTGGCGCCCATATGATATTGAATCTGAACAGATTTTCTTCACTCAAGATTTTATGTTCTTCGAAGATCAATTTCCATTTTTGGTTCTATCCACTTCAAAGTCGCCTACTTCGATACAGGTTCTACCTCATTCGATTGTTTTTAATCAACCGGATATTGTACCATACGCAGCAAGGGGGACCTCTTCCATGGTTGTTTCCTCCTCCACTGATAGGGGGGCGTATCTCTGGAACTCAGAATCTTATCCTCGGCCGTTTCACCGAAGCCGCTTTCATCCACGACTGAGTTCCTTTCGACGATGACAGACCATCAGTGCAAAATTGGCTCCCCCGCCGTGGTTAGTTCTCCAGCCAAGGAGGCTCATTTGGACGTACCACAAAGCTCATGTTAGCATCAACCCAGTGTTTTACTCAAGGATTTTGTTTGTAGTTCCATACTCCTTGATGATACTACTTCGGTTGTCTCATCAGCGAAATTTTCTCCAACTCATGCTCACTTCTTAGTAGCAAGCACCTCAGGCCATGAACCCGTTCAATTCTCAGAGGCTGTACAACAAGCTTGTTGGAGAAATTCCATGCACACCGAATTTTAGGTGTTGGAGAGAAATGGTACTTGGTATCTCACAACTCTTCCTCCTGGAAAGAAACCAATCAGTTGCAAATGGGTGTATCGAATCAAGTAAAAGTCAAATGGTGATATTGAACGCAGTAACGTTTGTCTTGTTGTGTTAGGGAATCACCAGGTTGAAGGTACTGATTTCAATCAGATGTTTGCTCTAGTTTCCAAGATATTTACAGTTCATACGTTTCTTTCCAATGCTGCTGTACAAACTTGGGACTGCACCTAATGGATCTCCACAACGACTTTCTATATGGAGATTTGGACGTGCTTGTCTTTATTACTCCACCACCGGGATACTCTAAGGAACTCCCTGGTCAGGTATATTGCTTACACAAGTCCCTTTATGGCCCAGACAGGCTCCACATAATTGTTTCTCTAAGCTTGTGCATGCTCTTTGATAGTATAGGTTTCAACGGAGCTATGCAGATTACTCATTGTTCAGTCTTACCCATTCTAGTCACAATCTTAATGTCTTGGTGTAAGTCGATGACTATATTATTTTTAGAGATAGCTCTATTGCTATATCTACTTTCAAGCAGTATTTGCCATCTTGTTTTCATATGAAGGACCTCGGCATTCTTAAGTATTTTATGGGTCTGGAAGTGGTGTGAAATCCCTCAGGATATTTTTCTCTCAATGCAAGTGTGCACTAGATGTGGTGTCTGAAGCTGGTATTCTCGGCTGTAAGCCGATTACTTCACCTCTGGATCACAGAATCTTGCTAAATCTATTGGTCCAGAGATCATCCTAAGAAGTATCGTCGCCTTATTGGTGAGAGAATGATTCCCCATAATGATTATTATTGATCATGAAGAGAATAAATAAAAAAACCCATAAAGGTAGACTAGTCCTAATATAATTCTAAACTTTTCAATAAGATAAAATTAAATATAATCATCTAACTAATTTATTCTAACACGCCCCCTTAAGTGAAATATCGAATGTTTGCCAACGCAGAGTATGTATCTGAATAACTCAAACAGTGGACGAGATAACCCCCTGGTGAAGATTTCCGCTATGTGAATAGAAGTGGGTACATACACAACTCGAAACATGCCAGAGCCCACCAACTCCTGAACAAAGCGATAGTCGATATCGATGTGCTTCTCCCTCTTGTGAGCCACTGGATTCTAAGCCAAGCATAATGCTATTGTTGTCATATAAAAAAATGGATGACCAGACAAAGGAACTCAAAGATTATGTAGCAAGTGAGTGCGTCGAACAACCTTTGAAGCATTGGTGGCTAGAGCTTGGTACTCATACTCAGTGGTGGAATGAGAAACTATGGGCTGTTTCTTAGCACTGCAGGAAACAAGATTCCCACCAAGAAAGATAACATATCCACAAATAGATTGACGAGTCTCCAGACAGCGAGCCCAGTTAGCATTAGAATACCCCAATACCTCAGGGGAACTTGTAGAACAAAATATAATATCGAAATGAAGAGTACCTCAAACATAGCGCAGAATCCGCGTAACTGCCACAAAATAATGATCCTTGAGGTCCAGAAGATACTGAATGACTGTGTTGACTAAGAAGGCCAAGTATGGACGAGTGATGTCAAGTACTTCAGAGCTCCAACTAATAAATGATACATAGTCAGAATTTGGAACGGAGGACTAGTTGAACCGTGCATCTGAGAACCCTGCACAAAAGGTGTAGAGACTGGTGAAGCATCGGACATCCTTGCATGTGTCATAATGTCCCGATCATACTTTTCCTGATCAAGAAATAAACTGGATGAAGTAGGAAAAACTTCAAGGCTAATAAAGTAATGAAGAGCCCCAAGGTCCTTAGTAGCAAACTCACGATGAATCCGGTCAATAAAGTGATGAAAGAGAGTCAAGTCGTTCGCTGTGAGAATGATGTCATCCACATATACAATAAAATAAACCAACGAGGAACCCCTCTAGATAATTAACAATGACGTGTTGTGGGAGATGCACTGAAAACTGAGTTGATTCAAATAAGAATAGAAATGCGGGAACTATGCCCGAGGAGCTTGTTTAAGTCCAAAAATGGCCTTTCGTAAGCGAAAAATATAATCTAGATGAACGGGATCCCTGTAACCAACTGGTTGCTTCATAAAGACCGGAACATCAAGAACACCATTAAGAAATGCGTTCTTGACATCTAGCAGATGAAGAGGCCAGGAGTACATGGTGGCAATAGCAAGAACAGTAAAAATAGTGGAGGCCTTGACCACTGGACTGAAAGTGTGATGAAAATCAAAACTCGACAATGTTAGCCAACAATGTTAGCGCCTGAAGGACAAGAAACCAAATCCCAAGTGTGTTAACCATGAAGAACCGTGGAAGGTCATCCTCATACCTCTAAAATGTACTATTTGGAAGCCCTAAAGTGCTCTTAAATACAATTAAGTAGATAATGGCAAGTCGGATTCATCTACAGAGAAAAGGGATTTTTCTAAGAGTTTACACATATATAATGGTAAATATTACACTAGATATAAATATATGCATACATGTAAAAACATATAAAGAGGGGGTTTGATTTGTTTTTCTAAGTGATCAATTTAAATACAAGTTAAACTAGCAAACAATGTAAATCTAATAAATAAGAAACAACTACTAAGAAGAGTTTAAACACAAATTACGGGACCTTGGGCTCAATTGATTTTTTACTTCCAAATCTCTCTTCTGCCATTGAACATATCACCTATTCAATACGTTTACTACTTGCGGTAAGGATAAATTTTCTATCCTTCTTTGATAGTATTTTTACAAGAGTGAATTCGACATCTCTTGCTAAACCTCACTAATGACTCCTTTAGTCAATCAACGCCTAAAATTATCTCATCAATGGCATTAAGTACCAAGAATCAACAAGCTTGGTAACACTTATAAACATATATCGTGTTTAAGCATTGAACCGATTCATGTATTTATACAAGATTAGTCAAGAACGTTCAACGTTCAAAAACCTCTCTTATTTTCTATACAAAATAAACATGACAAAGAATTCTACATTATCACATTTATCTAGCATTCATCTCATAATCAACCATATTAGAAACTCTAATTCATGCCTTTGGATTTCATATCAAAAGAAAGGAGAATTAGCTACTTTCTCCAAACCCTAACACTTAATCATACAAGTAATTCATATACTCAAACTTCCAATGCCATTAAATTATTCAACAACCAAATTCAAGTACAATAAATACACAATAGTAAAGTATTGTATAGCTTCATACAAAATTCTCAAGACATGGGCTTGGAAGCCTTAATCAATTGCTCCCAAGACTAAGTTTAGCTATAAGAATCCATACTAAACAACAATAGAAATTTAAATATAAAATCAAGAAGAAAGAAAGAAAAAAATGGTAGAAAACTAGGGTTTAATGGCTGTAGAATCGGGAAAGAAGAGTTCTCCAAAAATGAGGAGATAAGAGAGTATTTATAGTACGAAAATTCCAAAAAGTGGATCTGGGTAGATGGTCGTCGTGACTCGCGACGTGCAGAGTAAGCTGCTCTTACATGTTGGCCTCTTTTTGGTCTAAGTGTAGTGTTCCCATATTCCCTTCTTTGGGTCTTCAAGGTCTTCATTTTCTTTAAAATGTAGTCTAAATTGTCTTTAAATCTTCAAACCATTACCTCGTCTCAAAAATCCTTATTAAAAGTGATAAGAGCGATAAAATCGCTCTTAACTCTAGTAATGGAATATCAAGGTAAAATAGAGTATCCAAAGCACAAAACCATACCAAAATGAGTGCAAAAGATCCCTAAACCATCGTATAATATGGACATATCAACTTCCCTACACTTGAACCTTACTCGTCCCCGAGTAAGAAAAGATTCAAGAACACAAAGAAGCCAAATGTTCCCATCCTAATTATAATATTCCCCCAAATGAGAACCTCACAAAAGTCTCAATATCACAATTCCCAAAAGTTTCTATTACACACAACCCTTATTCCTAAATCTACCCAAATATACTACCTATAAATTCCCTAATTTCTATAGAAGCATTTTCCAAATTGCGAATCCCAAAATCCAATGGTATCAAGGGAGGTTAAAACTATATCAAATATTCAAGTATGAACTTCAGTTTATTCCAATATACCAACCCAAAAATGAAGCATATCAAGAATTTCATACCTTGCTTCGTTTTCACCGCTAAATTACCCAATCCCAAGAAGTGTCATGATGTTAGGCTACCCGATCATCCAATTATTAACTGCAACCTTATGACTCCAATGCCAGAAAATGAGTAGATATTTAAACCATTTTAAATTATTTTTCTCTCTTTCTCTCATTTTACCACGGAGCCTTTTTGGGTTTTCATCCTAGCCACACATCATGTTTCTTTTGGCTCACATCTCACCCACATTTAGCCTCTCATTTTTACCGAGGCCGCCCTTTTGTATTTTTGGCCTATTCGGGCCCCCAATGTTGCCTAAATTGCCCTCTCGGGTTTTCAAATTAGCGGGTTTTCTTTTATTTTTTATTTTCTCTTTTTCATCATTTTTTCTTCTTTTTTTCCAAAAAAATTCAATCAAAAATAGTTAAATTGATTTAGGCATTTCAAAACTGCTAAAGCATTCGAATGCAACAAAATAGAGTATCCCAAAAGCAATAAAAATATCCAGAATGTCTACATTATCCCAAAAGCAAACAAAAGAAAAAAGAAATTCCCTCCTTCACACTTGAGTCCTACATTGACCTAAATGTCTCCAAACTTAGGCAAAACAACACGCATGTCAAAGTATATATCGAAGTAGGGGGTACAAAGTATAAATATGCTCACAATCATTGCTGTGAGGAAGAGCCACCATGTCCATAGCACTGCTAATACAAGGTCATCCACTTCTCATTTCTGCAACGTCTCTCTCTACTCCTCGATGCTTCGGGATCGGGGCCTAGGGTACCACCAATGCGAGTATGCATATTCCAAACTCTAGATACCAGCTGATCAATATTTCATCTATAACCAACAAATTTTGCCACATGTACAGGTTGTTGTCATATATCATGTCGTGCAGTTGCGAATAAAAGTGTGGAGGGAGTTGGTGGGACTGGCTCTGGTGGTTACCCCCATGTGCTAGCTCAGTGTAACAGGGGGTGGAGAGTCTGGTGAACCCGATGATGCGTATGGAGTGTATGGCAGTGCACCCTCATCTGCCTGTACTGGCTGTAGCGGAATCTTGAGAATCTTGCGCTAGAATTTTGTTTGGCACTGCACATCCACATCGATAACTAAATCCTCCACAGGTGTGTCAGGCTCTAACCTGGTCCACTGAAACTAGGAATGCATCATAAAATTAACACCTGTATTTTTGTAGAGCCAGTGGTATACCCCAGGGACAGAAGTGTGGTCGATGAAGTGATAGTTCTTCATTCTCGTCAGAGAAATGAAGTATGAAGAACCCTTGCCCACCCGGGGGAAACCATCAGGAGCAATAAGGCCTAGGTGCTTCACTATGAGAGTGATCATCCCTCCTATAGAAATATGACCCTTGGGATTATTAGCCACACTAAATACTCTTGCCATCAATAACTAGACCCATCTCCCATAGCCCGTCCCCTCACTCGTCAGCTACCACAAGAAGCTGACCTCCTTGGTTGACATGTTTGTCAGTTCCGCCTGATAGAATAACGTGCCCACCAAGAATTGGTGAACAAATATGAGAGTTGGATGAATAATAATGTTGCTCTTGTCCCTCAGATGTCTCACCCTCTTGGTGATAGTGTACCAAAAATAAGCGTCCTCCATGATATCTCGCTCCTGGTCTTGCAGGTTCACTGTGGCCCCGATCACCGTAGTATCCCACCCAACGACTTCCTCTAGCTGTGCCACTGTGATCTCTCAAGTGATATCATCCAAGTGAAAACAGATGTATCTCTCACTCGGCTCACCATCCCTCATACTGTACAAATGCACTATGAAGATGAACTCTAAAGTGTAGCACCTGTAGGTGGGGGCACTCCTCTCCATAAACTCCTCAAGTCCCCCCATCTGAGAGGAGGCAACGGATGGGCTAGGTCAACTCTAGAGCATCTAAAATGACCATATCAATGAAGATGGTCTACTGCATCCTACGAGAGGCTAAAATGTCCCACCTCTCTGCACCAGTGATCTAGGTGAGACCCATATATCAATCCAGAAGTGGTTGTGCTGGCTCTGGAACTGGGGGTGGAGGGGCGGAAAAGACCCGTCCTCTGAGGAACTCTCGACCTCTTATTCGGAGCCATGGCTATGAAAATATCAGAGAATGTCAAACGCACAAGAACAAGGAATATAGAACTCCCACAACTGTTAAACATATAACGACAAACATCCTAACACCTTTATAGAGTTTAGTAATTACAACTACAATGATGTAGTGTACACACTACTGTCAACTAAAGTTACTATAAGGGTGCTAGGATGTGTGTATGTGGTTATATGTAAACAAAAATGTCAACCAATTCTAGATAGATCAATGATACACTTATGTCTTACTCCAAGAATCCCTAAGAAATATACCATATTCAAAACTTCCGAAAATATAGCTAACTTAATGATAAAATTATTCACTATAAGTAAAAATAGAGATATGTGTCAGTAAGATTAAGCAATGTTGGAATGTCTAACAATTCAAAACCTAGGATTCATTTAGAACATATTTTCATCATTGTTAAAATGAAAATGAAACCATGGACAAAATAGATTAGTGCATATTTGATACCCAAAATTTTTATAAACAAAAGCTCCCTAATTGATACATAATTACAATATAAAAATAAAAAGTGAAGAATCATACCAATACTGAGTGTAGGGAGGGAATAAGAGAAAAGTCCACAACAATATCTCCCTAATTAGCACGATCAAAAAAATCCCCAAAAGCTAGGGTTAGGATTTTCTTTGAGATTTGGCCAAAACATTGTTGTTATTTGGGTTGGATTGTGGAAGAGGAGTGGGTGTATTGATTCCAGAAAGAATTTGAGTTAATTTTTTACTGAAGAGGTGGATTGGTGGTGAGAAATGGTGGAGGCTGTGGAAGAAAGAAGAATAGTGCTATGAAAATTGCCATTTCTGCCCTGTTTATAATCACACTGTGCTGCTGTCGCGAGTCGGGAATGATGAGTCGCGACTCTCAAGCTGGAAGGTAAATGATCAGAATTACATCACGACTTGCGACTTTGGGTTCACAACTCACGGCTGGATGTTTGCGACTCGCGACTGAAGCTTTGCGACTCGAGAATTTCTTCTCTAAAACTTCACAAAATGACAGATTTCCACAAAATAACGGAAGCTTCTCGACTCCAGGTTTGCGACTATTGACGACATGTTCACAACTCACAAATTTTGTGCTTTGGGAGTTAAAAAATTTGTACAATCATCCTGAAATGGTCATGACGTGCAATGGTTTTGTTGCGACGTGCGATGGATCTGTCGCGACTCGCAATCAAATAGTTCACATTTACCAAAATTTTCCCTCATTGTGTCGCGACTCGCAAACTCAGATCCGTGACTCGCAAACTATTATTTGTGACTCGTGACTTAAGGTTCGCAACTCCCTCATTTCCCCTGATTTGGTCGTGACTCGTGACTTCAGGTTTGCGACTCGCGATTGATTTGTCACGAACCACGACTGAATCTTCGCAACTCGCGATTAGGAAAAAAAATTTAATACTCAACTATCAAGCTTTTGTCCCTTCTTCCAGGTCGCCTTTTTTTCACCTGGCCAGTCATTGCTCTTCACATTCCTACAAAAACGTGGACAAAAAAGTACCCATGAAAAGAACATGGAAAAATAATAAACAAAATAACGAAAAAAACTGAGATTAAAACAACATCAACGGAAGGTCATGAATGACTATCCGTATAATCAAAACCAAGTTTATTTAACGTCGTTGGCATGACTTACCTCCCTTCGTGGGGTTTACTCACCACATGGACCGATAAGATCAGTTTACTTTCATCTACCTGGGACAAAACATGTGGGATCTACATTATCCCCGATCATGATTTTCCACATATAGCTCAATGCCTTATCATGTTCTCTCAACATGTCTAGTAGCTCACCCTTTTTTTCTATGGACATCTCAATGGAATGAGCATTCAGGGGTTTCTCTCATTCTCCAAGATATGAACATTTAAGAATTTTCGGTGGTGGTTTGCACTCTTCCACCGTAGTTTTTTCACGAGAAGGAGGGAACCCACCTTTATAGGCTTTCCCTTGAACACCAGAAGGGTGTTGGAAGTTGCTTTCCCACGAGGTTATTTACTATTGTTGTTTTCCTGCATATTAGTACTAATAATATTTGCAAACAAAGAATTATCTTTTGCAACATGTAAGGAACTACCATCATTGGGATAAAAAATATCTTTCTTTATATCATTAATAACATCAATAGCTTGGCAAGAATGATATCTACTAGGGTGATCAATAGAAATGTTAGTGTCAAATTCCATCTTCCGCCCACTAAATTCCATGGTTAATGTTCCATTATGCATATAAATTATTGTCCTTGAAGTTTTCAGAAATGCCATTCCTAACAAAATAGGTGTGGCACAAACATCACCCTTCATATAAAAAATATAGAAATCGGAGGGGAAAGTGAAAATTGTAGAAAACTAGGGTTTAATGGCTGTAGAATCGGGCAAGAAGATTTCTCCAAAAATGAGGAGATAAGAGAGTATTTATAGTAATAAAATTCCAAAAAGTGGATCTGGGCAGATGGCCGTAGCGACTCACCACGGACAGAGTAAGATGCCCTTACATGTTGTCTTCTTCTTGGTCTAAGTATAGTTGTATCCTCTTTCCTTCTTCTGGTCTTCAAGATCTTCATTGTCTTAAAAATGTAGTCTTCATGGTCTTCAAATCTTGAAAGCATTACCTCATCTCACAAAATCCTTATTAAAAGTGATATGAGCGATAAAGCCGCTCTTAACTCTAGTAATAGAATTTCAAGGTGAAATGGAGTATCCAAAGCACAAAAGCATACCAAAATGAGTACAAAAGATCCCAAAATCATCGTATAATATGGATATATCAAGCCGCCATTTTGTCATCCATTGCAGTAACCCAAGCTGAATCCTGAAGAACACTGCGTTCATCCGTCGACTTAGACTGAGCAAGCAAGGTAGCAGTAAGACCATGAGCGATAATATCTGAATAATCTCTATGCTAAATAGCTCCAGTCGCCGATCAGGTAACCATGCAATGAGTGTGAGTCTGAGGAGGAGATACTGGAGGAGTAGAACTGACCAAGGATGCTGGGGAAGAAGCAGCCGAGCTGGGCGGACACTAAAGACATAGACTGACCAGCGAAGAGGCATAAAGGGCCTACTGGGGTGCTGGTGCAGATCTGTGACACAAATGAAGCAAGGGACTGAAAGAGATGTAGTTGACATAGGAGTAACTAGAGTCAAATGAGATGCCTAATTAGGATCAACAAAAGTATAAACATCTAACACTGAAGGTGGAGAACCATTCACCGAAGGAATGGATAGAGCGAATGGAAAACAAGTCTCATCAAAATGAGCATGTCAAGTGTCATAGATTCTACTCAACCTATGCTTGGCTCTGATTGCCTACTGCGACTCAGATAGGACAACCTGCCCAATCACTCGTTGTTATGTCACAGGCTGTTTTGTCACCTTGGGCGTGTCGCCTTTTTCCTGGAAAACTAAGAAGCAACACACCATTTCGTGCTCTTCAGCATAGGTCGAGTATAGAGCTATGGCCAATACTTGCTGTGAGATTCTTTGGCTGCACTGTCTTCTCCGCTCCCTTGGTGTTCCTCACTCTTCTCCGGTTCGACTCTTTTGTGATAGTTAGGCTTCCCTCCACATTGCAGCAAATCCAGTGTTTCATGAGCGAACCAAACACATAGAGATTGACTGCCATCTTGTTCGTGATCTAGTGTCTTTGCGTACCATTTCCACTTCGGACCAGTTTTTTTTAAAAATAAACATCCACCATAGGTGAATGTGAGAGATTTATTGGGTTCTCCAAACCCCCGAATAAGACCAAAAAGAACAAGAGCATTCGTCCCAGTATACATTGTACAAGATCGTTGCTCTAAAAAGCCTATCTAAGAGGATCGTAGTGATCTTTTGGACATGTTTCCTGTAATCAACCTTCACCCCTCGTGTTAATCAATTCAGGCCAGACATCCAAAATGATCATTCCAAGAAAATATATGCTATGAAGGCAGTGAGGCCTAAATTAATGTACATGTGAAAAAGGCTCCGTAGTTGACTACGGTCCAAGTAAAATGATACTTCATAGGAGCCATACTTTGAAAGATCTTCAGTCCGCACATGTCCATAGTGTGTCTTTGTGAGCAAACTTTGCAGTAGTCAATGTGTTGACTCCAGTTGAGCGGTAGCAGAAACAGAAGACTGCATATGCTGGTTCCCAACTAACAGCAAAATAGCAAGCAATAATGAGAAGAGAACTGAATGAAGATGAGATAGAGTGTTAGCAACTCCCATCTCTTCATTAGAATAGCAAGATCGGCAGTGAGAATTGTTCCTGAAAAGAAGTAGAGAAAATTTCAGCTAGCATGGTGAATCGAATTAGGCCCATCTTCAGCCATCATGATTAAAATTCAACCTAAAGCTCAGATAGAGTATGATTTCTATAGGATGGTCAGTTATCACGATTAAAAGAAAGTGTGAGACACTTTCCGCCTCGAGGAAGTATAGTGATGCAGATAGGAAATGATGTATGTGGGAACTCCTGCTTCCAATAAAATGAACACTACTTTCAGCTAGCATGGTAGAAACAGCTGACATGATGAATATAAAGAAAACAGAATACTCTTACAGGCTTCCAGCCGTATTTCCTAGGCCTAATGTCATGAGATATTAATTCTAAGGCTAGGAATGTATTTTTTTATTCATGAGTATGATTCCTTTAAGCTCCCGATTTAGATTGTGCCATGATAGTCCCTTATTGTTTAGGTGATGAGCCTGTTTGGATAAAAAAATCAGCAGCTAGATTGCCCTCTCTCTTTGTGAATATCAATCTGGCCATAGATGTTAATAAAGCTTCCTTTATATTACAACACAATGAGTACAACTTCCATGGAGCTTTCACTGGATCTGAGATGTACTGTATTCCTAATAAAGAGTCAGATTCAATTTCCACTGGGCTGTAAGCAAACTGTCTAGCTTGTTTTATTCCCAAGTGTATAGCTAGTAGTTCAGCATGTAGGGAAGAAATGGCGTGTTGAGATTCAATTTTTGCATTAATAAAATTACCATTTTCATCCCTAATTATTAAAGCTAAACCAGTCGAGTGATCAGACCTGAACCAAGAGGCATCGACATTGATTTTATAACCTGTGGGAGGTTTGGACCAGTTCACTAACTCTGGTAACTTCCTTATTTTCCTTTTAAAGAACATAACACAATCTTTTGAAACCCAGAATTTTTCCTCTTCAGAATCTGCAGTCAGAGGCCTAGCTGCTAGAGTAAGTTTCACCTCATTCTTAATACTAGAGACTATGGAATTAAAATTCCAGTTCTGGTCCTCATATAGCCTCTTATTTTTCATTTTCCACAGAAACCAAAAAGTTGTGATCCCAAATATCCTCACCATTTTGTTCTGGGTTTTTGTTTGTCCCTGGAAAGTTAGGTAAAAGGAAATTCTATCCCAAATAGATTGAAAAGGTCTATCCCTAATACCTACAAAGTTATGAGCAGCAGCCCAAACATGTGTATTATGATCACAATCATTGAAAAATTGTCAGTTTATACATTTTGAGGCAATATGGAAACCTTTTTTTAATCAGC
>JAULKK010075081.1:0-18172 GCA_032355705.1 Rubia peregrina
AGTAAAATTTCATCGTTTGTTATTAGACAAAACTAAAGTTATCGGTGGTCAAACATACCTTCAGAAAATGTCAAAAAAGAGTGTCATTGTTAAAGAAACGGAGGGAATATTAGTGCTTAGATATAGAAAGTCAAGTAAGTGTTGACCGTTAATAAGTTAAATAATTAAGTCTTGGTTAATAGTGTTTATATATATATATTTTAAAGGTGAATTTTAGTTATTAGTGTTTATATATAGACATTCAAGTAAGGGTTGATTGTTTATTAATTAAAGAGTCAAACCTTAGTTATTAGTGTTTAAGGTGAGAAAGTCAAGTAAGGGTTAACCGTTGATTAGTTAAATAGGCAAGCCTTAGTTATTAGTGCTTATATATAGAAAGTCACCTAAGATTGATAGTTGATTAAGTAAATTAAAATATTAGTTGTTATTGTTCATATATAGAAATTCAAACCATAGTAAGTATCATTTATATGTAGAAAGTCAAACCCTAGTTATTTGTGTTTATACATTGAAAGTCAAGTAAGGGTTGACCATTGATTAATTAGATAGTCAAGTCGTAGTTATTAGTGTTTATATAGAGGTAAGGGTTGATCATTGATTAGTTAAAGTCAAATATAAGTTATTATTGTTTATATATAGAAAGTCAAGCCTTAGTTATTATGTTTTATTTATAAAAAGTTAAACCTTAGTTATTAGTCTTTATATGTAGAAAGTCAAGTAAAAAATTGGTTGTTAATTAGTTAAATAGTAGAGCGTTACTTATTAGTGATTATATAGAGAAATTCAAGTAAGGGTTGACCTTGTTTATTTAAAATCAAATCTTAGTTATTTTTGTACAGAAGGTCAAGTAAAAGCTGAACGTTAAATAGTTTTTTTTGAAAGATTACATACAAGCAACCAAATTACATATTAACATTCTAATATAGGACCTAACTAGGAGACACCACTAATGAATCTATTGAAGTTCAGTGGAGTTTGAAACTCCATCTATTGAATAGCTAGGGACGTCCTCCTGAGAACAACCAAACACTGCTCCTCTAACGAACTGTTGCCACCAAAACTATAACTACCACGATCTCTCCATCAACTACTTGCAGGTTGAGAAACCACGGTGGGGACTATCGACACGGTCCCATGACTCTGGGTAATTAATCTACAGCAAAAATTATACGATAACCAATGTATTTAACACATTTCTTATTATGTTTTGGTTGGTTAATTGCTAGGTTTAGTTGGGTTTACATTACAAGGAGTCTAGATAGCCATTCTTGTTTTTTTGTCTAAATCCTTATGTTTGTAGAATTATTAGACCTACTGGATGTTATGTCCTTGCGAGCATATCTAGATTTTTTTGTGAGCTTAATTGTTAGATTTCTCCTAAGCACTTCAGTGTCATTTGTAGAAGGCCATCTGCAAGGGTGGTATTAGATAGTAGAAGGAAATTCGCAAGGATGGTAGTAGACAAAAGACCACGAGTCAAAATGTGGTAGTAGATGGAAGCTAGCCGAGAAGAAGAAGGAGTCGAAGTTCAACAAAGAAGGAAATGACACGACATTGAAATACTACACGGGCTGTGCTAGAGGACCATGACACAGGCCATTTTGTTCTACATGGCCCATGGCAGAATAGTGTCTTGTGCTGCTAAGTATGGGCACATGCCATGCCTTTTTATATGGCCCGTGCAAAATCAAGTTAAAAAATGCTAAGACCAGTCGCGAAGATTTGCACACTCACGCCATCAGTTTTGAAGAAATCGGCCACACTGTGTTGTATAAGTATTAGGATAGGTTTATATGTCTTGTACTTGATAGAATCTAGGATCGAAATATACTACCAGTCATGTAATGCAAATATCTTAGTTTTTTTCCTATTTTACTCTCTCTTGCCTTTGCATGAATGTAGTTGTTAGATAAACCCCTAACCTCTCTCTAAAACCCTGTTTTGTGATACTAGCAATTCCTGACATTTGATTGGATTGACAACCCGATTATGACTTTGCGTAGTTAACCATTAAAGTTCTAGCATCTCTGTGAACGACTCCGGATTTGCCTCTATCTACCATTTTGGTAGCTTAGTAGTAAGAACAGGAGCAACAATACAAATCTCTTATGTTTGTGAACCGCTCTGCGGGTTAGCTCAATTTAATGACCCCGCGAGGTGCGAATCAAATTTTGGTGCTGTTGTTGGGGATGCTAGTCTAAAGACTTAATTGTTAACTTGCATAGTGTGTTGGAAGAGTAGTTAGTATTTTTTTCGTTTTTTCTTTAGTAGTTTGGTTGGTTTTTGTAGTTGATCCTTTGAGATAGCTATTCCATTTTTTCCCAATCATTTTGCTAGTGTTTGTCTTTGGTTTGGTATTGTCTAGTTTTTGTTTTATGGTACACAATTGTACCACGAACTTAGGAACTTTACACTACCTACCGGATAACGTAGGTGGTCGGAGAAGGAGAAGGAGGAGAGCTAGGGTAGATGTTCCACAAGGACTGACTGTAGTACTTGAGGAGACTGTAGATATGACGGAGGACAATCATACACTTGGAGAGTTGATGGCTCTGAACTTGGAGAATTAACCCTCATGCATTGTATTACCATCTTTGCCACCGAATATGACTTGTAAGTTGAAGAGCGATATGATCCAATGCCTACCCACCTTCCATGGGAGCCTTTCTCAACATGAACACTCGTAGTTTCGAAAGAAGATTACAACTTGAGGTCCTTTCCTTTCTCAATGGGAGACGCAGCCAAGGATTGGTTATATTATCTTCCGCTGGGGTGCATCACTTCTTGAATGGACATGAAATGGAGGTTCCTTAAAAAGTACTTTCCAGCTTCCAAGTCCGCAGGTCTAAAGAAGTAGTTTTCCAACATTTTGCAAATGGAGAACGAGTCTAATTATGAGTATTGGGAGAGGTTTAAGACATTTTTGGTGAGTTAAGCCTAACATCCATTCAAAGAAGGAGATTAGGTGTACTATTTTGTGAAGGCCTTTGTGACGAGGATATGAGAATGGTTAATGCGGTGTGCAATGGCTCCGTAGCCAACAAGAATCCAAAGGATGCAATGGCAGTATTCAAAGAAATAGCCAACATGATAAGATAATTTGGCACCCAATTCCGTGTGATGACCTTAGATGAGCTTGCTCAATCTCCCAAATGGAAGAACAAGTTTAAGCACTTGCCTCGATGATGAAAGAATTTATGAAGGGGAGAGATCAAGTCAAGGTGTGTGACATATGATGTCTAGATCATCCTACCGATACATATCCGCAAGTGGTTGAAGATTTTGAAGAGGTAGAAACATTAGACTTAAATGGTGAAAATAGGCAACAATTTTCTATAGGGAAACAAAAAGGGTTCTAAGGGAACCGAGTAGAAGATATACAAGACCCCTATGCAAATACCTTCAATCCTCGATACCGATCACCCAAATTCTTTTGGTGCGAGGAGAATCAAGGGTAAAAGTGAGGTGGACAACCTTAACTTCAACCTTACCCGAGGGGAGAAGAGTCTTCCAACAACAATGCTGCTCTGTACAAGTCAGACCGGGAGGAGATCCTAGATACAATAGCTCAATTGTCAAAGAAAAGTGATGTTTTTGTGGAGCAGACTAGCAGAGAAATTGAGAAGCTTAACACTAGAGCCTTTTCGAGTATCAAGAATCTCAAAGTCCAAGTCGGCCAACTTGCCACTTCGGTGAGCCTAGTTGAGGCTACAGAATCCGGAAAGTTGCCTTCCCAACCCGAGGTAGATCCACATAATGTAAGTGCATTGAAGTTGAAAATGGGAATGAGGTACATGAGCCAGAGATAGAGATTTTGCAAGAAGATGATTTGATTGTGGAAAAGCAGTAAGACCAACTTTGAAGAACAATAGATGGTTGTTGAAGAGAAGCCCTCGAAAGAGCTTCCTACCACCGAGGCAAGGGTGATCCCTCCGCTGCTGTTTCCTAATGCTCTATGGGGAAGGACAAATGTGGCAACCAATGAAGTGCATAATCGAAAAGTCTTCAAGAAGGTCGATGTTAGCATTCCTATTCTTGATGTGATTGAGAAGTTCCCTCTTATGCCAAATTCTTGAGAAAAAAATGCATGTACTAAAAAGAGGAACAAACCAACTAAGAAAGTAGGTCACTTGAAAATAAGGGGAGTAGCCACTTTAGCTCACAAGAACATACCTAAGAAGTGTGATAACCCCAAAATGTTTTCGATCCCTATTTCCTTAGGTGATGAATTGTTGAAAAATGCTATGATTCATTTGGGTGCATTTATTAATGTGATTCATTTTAGCCTTTATAAAAAACGTGACATTTGTGAGCTTATAGACACTAGGGTTATTGTCCAACTAGCCGATCATTCACAAGCTAGCCCTGGAGGAATATTCAAGGATGTCATGGTTAAGGTAGGAAATTTAGTGTTTCCGACAAACTTCTATGTCCTTGATGTAGAGCAAGATGGTGGTGCACCCTCAATTATATTGGGGAAACCGTTCCTAAAAATAGCAAGGAGTAAAATAGATGTTCATTTGGGAACACTAACCCTAGAGGATGACATTGATAAGGTGGAATTTGATATTTATAATTCTAAGCATAATTCACCTATTTTCCCTCTTATGTGCAATGACATAACTTGTCAACATGATGACTCTTGCATAACTTGTGATGATAAATATCTTGACAAGTGCCTTGCTGATCTCAATGAAATTGATGGAAGTGATAAGATGAATCATGTCTTGAGCTTTAATTATGGGAAATTGTTGATGATACCTATGCTATGCATGAGTTTAGTGATGACTCTTCATTTGTGGATTTTTTTTTCTATGCTCACTAACTTACAGTGGCCTATGGATGGTGGTTGATACGCCCATATTATACGATGATTTTGTGATCCCTTTATACTCATTTTGGTTTTTCTTTTTTTGCTTTAGATGCTTCATTTTACCTTGAAATTCTATTACTAGAGTTAAGAACGACTTTAGCGGTCTTATCACTTTTGATACAAATTTTGTGAGACGAGGAAATCATTGGAAGATTTGAAGACCATGAAGACAACATTTTGAAGACATTGAAGACCTGAAGAAGGGAGGAGGAGACAAATACACTTAGACCAAAAAGAAGAAAACATGTGAAGGCAACCTACCCTGCCCGTCGTGACTTGCGACGGTCCTGTGCCCAGATATGCCTTTTGGACCTTTTGTACCATAAATACTCTCTTATCTCCTCCCTTTCCAACAACTTTCTCTCTCGCGATTTCTAGCCATAAACCCTAGTTTTTCTTCCATTTTCATCTTGCTTTCTTCTTGATTTCATATTTGAATTACAATTGTTATTTAGTATGGATTCTAGTAGCTAAACTTAGTCTTGGGAGCAATTGATTAAGGCTTCCAAGCCCTTGTCTTGAGAACTTGGTATGAAGTTATTTAATACTTTGTTATTGTGTATTTATTGTGCTTGAATTTGGGTGTTGAATACATTAATGGTATTGGAAGTTTGAGTATATGAATTACTTGTATGATTACTTGTTAGGGTTTGGAGAAAATAGCTAATTCTCCTTTCTTTTGATATGAAATCCAAAGGAATTATTTAGAGCTTCTAATATGGTTGATGATTTTATGAATGCTAGATAAATGTTATAATGTCAAATTCTTTATCATGTTTGTTTTGGGTAGCAAATAGGAGAAGTTTATGAACGTTCTAAGCTAATCTTGTGTAAATGCATGAATTGGTTCAATGCTTAGACATGGTGTAGTATTTATAAGTGTTACCAAGCTTGTTGATTCTTCGTGCTTAATGATGCTAATGGGATACCTTTAGGCGTTGATCAACTAAATGATTCATTAGTGAGGTTTAGCGAGAGATGTTGAATTCACTCTTGTATACTACTATCAAAGAAGGATAAAAGATTTATCTTCACAATAAGTATTGAATAGGTTGTATGTTTTATGATAGATAAGAGGTTTGGAAGTAGAAATCAATTGTGCCCAAGGTCCCGTAATTTGTGTTTAAACTCTTCTTAGTAGTTGTTGCATATTTAGTAGATTCACTTTACTTGCTAGTTAACTTGTCTTTAAATTGATAACTTAGAAAAACCAACCCAAACCCCCCTCTTTATAAGCTTATATATATATATATATGCATATCTTTATATCTATCGTAGTATTCACCATTATAAGTGAAAACCCTTAGGAAAATCCCTTTTCTTTGTGGAAGATATCGATTTTCCATTATCAACTTAATTGTATTTAGGAAGCATTTAGGGCTTAAAAATAATAGTTTTGAGAGGTACGACGATGACCTCCCAACGGTTGTGCCAGTTCTTCATTTGTCGATCTTTGGCTCCTTTTCCTCTTTGCTTGGTTCTATCTACTACCGCATTTTGACTCGCGACCTTCTTTCTACTACCTTTTTTGCGAATATCCTTCTACTATCTACTACCATCCTTGTGGATATCTGCTAAAATCTATGCCGAAGTGCTTACGAGCAACCTACCAATAATATCACAAAAATGGAATCTAGGTGCTTGTGAGGACATAGTGCCCATTAGGTCTAATAAGTCTACAAAACTAAGGATTTAGAAGAAAACCAACAATGGCTATCTAAACCCCTTGTAAGGTAAACCCAACTAAACCTAGCAATCAACCAAAAAATAATAACAAATAAATGCACCGATTAACACATGCTTTTCGATGCAGATCAGCATCCAAGCAAGTTTCAAGTATTTTCTCTAGTACTAACTTGCAGGGAGTGAAAAGGGGGTTGAAGAAACATCATCTTAAGGCGACACAATGTTGGAGACCAATACATGCAGAGACAAGAATGGGTGGAATCACCGATGATGGTGATTCTGGAGACCCGAGGAATCTTCTGAATAAAGCTTGAAAAAAGGAGTACATCGTGCCGATAACATTAAATAAACTTGGTTTTAATCATCCGGATGCCACTCATGGCATTCCGTCTAGGTAATTCAATTTTTATGCTTTTGTAGATTTATTTTAATAATTGATTTATTTTAATGATTTTTTGGAGCAATATTATGTTTGGTTTGCATTGTTTTTTATTTTACAGGAAAGTAGGAATTTGGTGAAGTAAAAAAAATTGGAAGCAAAAAAGTGGGGTTTTTTGAGTTTTTTTTGGAATGGATTAGTGTTGGTGTCATGGGCCGTGACAAATTGGCACGGTCCGTGTTGATAATTTGCATTTAATTTTTTTTCCAGATTGGGTGCCACAGACCATGCTCCATATCATGATCCATAGTTATAGTGGTTCAGTAAAGTTAACTTGACTCGTCAACTCTCCTCATCCCGTCATTCTCTCTTATTTTTTCCTATGAATTTGTCACTCCTTCCCTCCCCCCTCCACCATTTCTCCAGAAATATTTTCCATCTTAACCAAATTCACCCCCTCTCATTACCATCCTACAACCCTCACATCTCCCAACACCCAAACATTACCTAACCCCAAGAATTTGATTTAAAAATCAAGAATTCTAAAAATTTGGGGTTCTTTTCTTGAATTTTGGTCAAATTCTTCACACTTTACTCGAATTGGACATTATTGGAGGCAAATATCCATCGCTCTACAAACATTGTCCATCAATTGTACGACAATCTCCTCAAAGCTTTCTGGTTGATTGGTTTATCATTGTGTTTTGAAGTGTGGAGATTGAACTTGTGGTGATAATTGTGATATTAGTTCTGAGGGGTACCCATGATTGGATATTGTTTATTTTGGGGAAATTGTGGATTGATTTTGGTGATATTGTTGGCCAAATTTATTGTGCTAATTTTTGTGATTGTGGGCTGTTTTGGTGATTGTTGTGATGTGTAGTACACTCACCGCCACAGAGGAGTGGGACCCTCGTGGTCTTAGTTGTGAGTAATTTCCTCTTTCCTTTATCCTACATATATGCTTTGATCAGCTATGTGCATGGAGGAGAATGCTTGATTTTAAGTGTGGGGTGTGGGAATTAGTTTTGTACTAATTACTAGCATGTGTTTGGCATGTTGTTGCTTACTTTTTCATTGCAATTAATAACTTCTTAGGAAGTATTGTCATTTTAAAATTTTGAAAATATGATAAAAAGAAAAAAATAATAATAACCCCGCAAAGTTGAAAACCCAGTCACGGGCAATTTAAGCAAAAATTGGGGGGGAGGGGATAGCTTGAAAATCCAAAAGGGTGATCTACGCAAAATTTAGAAGTCAAAATTGTGTGGAAAAGGGTGAGGTGTGAGGTGAAAAGATTGAGACATTAGTATGAAAACCCGAGAGGCCTCTTAGGCAAAGAGAGAGAAATTGAGAGAAATGAAAATTATGAAGGCTCGTTTTGCCACTTTGGAAACACTTTGGTCTGAATAAAGCCTCATTTTTCTTTTCCTTTGGATGATGAACACCTCGCTTTGATGCAATATTATTTTAGGGAATTTTGATGGGTATAAATTCTTTAGGTTTAAATATGGGGATGGGCAATCTTTCATGTTTAGAATTAAAGGGATTCTCAAGGAAATGATCTCGAATGTGTTATAGGGTAAAATCCTTAGGAACCTCCTTAGTCCTTGATCATTTTTACTCGAAGACAAGTAAAGGGATAAGTGTGGGGTGTTTGATATGCTCAATCTATATCCTATTTTTAGCACATTTGAAGTCTAATTTTGTAATAGATTAGGAATTTAATTGGAAGGAAATTGACATTTTATCAATTAGAGGGTTATGATGATATCAAAATTTTATGTTCCAATTATTTAATTAATGAAGTGTTTTGAAGATCATTTTGAAGACTTCCATTGAAAAGTTTGGGTTTAAAGAGTTCGGGATTAAAGAGACTACGAGATTCTAATCAGAAGACCAATTATTCTAGAAATTGGTATAAGCTGGGCAAAATGCTTGTCACGGTCCGTGACATATTTGCACGGTCCGTGACACTTGGTCTAGCAGCCCATTTATGTTATTTTTTTCATTTAATTCCTAGACTATAAATACCCCTTTCTGTCCACCATTGAAGACCACATTTTCTTACCTTCAAAACCCCTTGATTTCATTTATTTCTTGTCTTTAACACTATGTTTTCCATGTATTTTTTCTCATTTGTTATGTGTTTCGTAAATCTAGGCTAAATATACTCTTAGGAGAAATTGGTAAGCATTTCTAGTATGAATATGTGACATTTGGTTTATCCTATTTTGTGCTTTGTTTATCAACTATGCTTTATGCTTTTGATGTGTCCATTTTATACGGTTATTTTGGGAGATTTTGTATTCAGTTTTGTACACTTTTGTGCTCTACGTGTGGCATTTTACCTTGAAATTCTCCAAGGAGAGTTAAGAGCGACTTTGTACTTTTATAACTTTTCTAGACGAATATGTGTAACAAGGGAATTGTTGGAAGACTTTGAAGACTATCTTTGAAGATTTGAAGACTTACATGTGAGCCTATTTTGATACTACCATTGAAAAAGGTCATTCACAAGAATGGTAGAAGAAGGAAGGCCACTTATAAAGTGGTAGAAGATAATGTGAAGAAGGAGAGCAAAGTAGAGGATGAAGAATGATCTAAGTTTTGAAGCTGGGTTCTGAGAATTATCCGTGAAGAGCCAGCCTCCAAGGGTAGCAACATTGGATTCTTCTTCTCGAGTACTATAAAAATGACTACAAGAACTCCCAAAACGGATCAACGGTTCACCCGGAGGAAGCGGAAAAAAAGAGTTGAGAGTTGGACTGCACTCTGTCGCCAGTCGCAATGGAATTTCCGCGCTTGCGACAGACGACCATAAACTTGTTTTTTACCTTTTTCTTGTACTATAAATAGCACTTCATCCACTCATTCCTTATCCTTCTTGGCCCGACTTGGTGGCTTCAAACCCCTGGTTTTTCACTTTCTCCTTCACTTTCTTCTTCTTTTTTTTGTAAATATTTGTTCTATGTTATGGGCTTTGATTATCTAGGCTAGTAATTCATTGGGAGCATTGGATTGAAGCTTCCTTTATGTCTTGAGAATCAATTCTATCTATTTAATGCTTTCTCTATTGTGTATTTATTGTGCTTGAATTTGATTGTTGAATCCATTAATGTGTTAAAAGTTTGAGTATATGAATTGCTTGTATGATTATGTGTTATGGTTTGGAGAAAGTAGCTAATTCTCCCTTCCTTTTATATGTAATCCAAGATAATGAATTAGGTTTTCTAATGTTGTTTATGATTTGATAATTGCAAGATGAATGTGATAATGCTGAATTCTTTATCATGTTTGTTTTGTGTAGCAAATGAGAGAGGTTTATGAACGTTGAACGTTCTTGACTAATCTTGTGTAAATGCATGAATTGGTTCAATGCTTAGCCATGGTGAAGTGTTTATAATTGTTATCAAGCTTGTTGATTCTTTGTACTTAATGCAATTAATGGGATACCTGTAGGCGCTGAATGACTAAATGGGTCATTAGTGAGGTTTAGCGAGAGATGTCGAATTCACTCTTGCAAACTATTATCAAAGCAGGATAGAAGACTTATCTTCACAACAAGTAGTAGAAGTGTTGAATAGGTTATATGTTCAATGATAGATAGAAGGCTTAGAAGTATAAGTCAATTGCCCCCAAGATCCCGTAATTCATGTTTAATCTCATTTTAGTGATTATTGCTTAATTACTAGATTTGTATGGTTTGTTAGTTTAACTTGTCTTTAATTTGATAACTTAGAGAAAACCAATCCCACCCCCATCTTTATGTGATTATATATATGCGTATATCTATATCTAGCATAGTATTTACCATTATATGAGCAAACGATTAGAAAAATCCCTTGTCTCCGTGGACCGCCTAAACTTTTTATTATCTATTTAGTTGCAGTTAAGAGCATTTTAGGGCTAAAAATAGTTACTTTGAGAGGTACAGTGAAGACCTCCCGAATTTTGACGCTCTTTCTCGACCCGTAACAGTTTCTGTCGCAGCGCAAAATAGGCTAACTATTCATACTCTTTTAAGCCCAGCATCGCAATTCGTGACGCTCCTATCGCGCTCGTGACACTGGGCGTATAAATGAAATTTTTTACAGGCAGAACCTCAGTTCTGCTCATTTTTCCTTTCCGTCGCCACACCCCTTCTTTTTTCCACTGATGTCAACCACCACTTTCCCCTAAATTCTGGCCGAAAAACATTGTTTAAACCGGCCGGTTCCTCCCTTTTCAATCCACAACCATCCAAAATCATCCCCATTTATCCCAAATCATCCTAGACCCTAAACCCTTGATTTTGGAAATTTCTAAATTCCGGGTGATTCTTGTTGTGGGTTCGGTTAATTGTCCATCCCAGGCTTCAAAGTGGTACATTTCTTCAAATCTTTTCTTTTCGATTGTGATATTCGTTGAAAATGTGATTTATGAGTTTTAAAATGTGCTAAATTATGAATATATGATTGATAAAATTGTGTGTATAATCTCGGTCATCCTCTTTTAAAATAGAGGAGGATTTCGAGCTCATCAACCCTAATCACAATCAGAAACGGAATCAACTTTTATGGCAGCTTTAAGAAGCTAAAACCATATCTAACTATAATACCAAAATCAAATCCTACTCTCACTTACCTTCTAATTCTCGGCCAGGCATGGTAAGAATTAGACTAGAAAAATATCTCCTTATCTAATCTTACCAAATCTAATTCTAATCAGAATAAAACTGAATATGCGAAATCCTGATGGACTGTAAATCTCGAGCTGCTCTCCTAAGGCCCACATGGCCAAATTCTTCACAGTCCAAAAACCAAAATAAATGTTTACAATGATCACACTACCTCATTTAAAAATCCAATGGGAAAAGGAGTACAGTGTTCTTCATAATGTCTTCAATTAATCGACAAACTTGAATAAGTAATCCAAGTACTTGCCGACTTCTTATTATGTTCTTCATCATGAAGGCGACCAATCAAACCATTTAATGCAGCATCTCTACGCTTCATTCTTGACCTTGTCATAGGTCCAACCGTGTCACTTAGAGGATCACGAACATAACCCTTGAATGTTTGATCAAGACGTGTAATGTCTTCATTTATGGTGGTAGTCGTACCCTGATCTCCATCACTTCGAGAGGCACGACGATGACCTCCCACTCACCCTTCTTTGACGTCGAGTCGTCGGCTCTTTCCACCTCTGACGAGATAGTGTATGAACCTGAGTGGAGCTCTTGCTCAGTCCTACTCAACAGAGATTACGTGTTTGTCATCCTCCCGCTCATCTTCAAGTGAAGACTATGTTTGCTCAACTATCTCCAAGAAACCCCCTCTCCCCCACCCCTTCATTGCTGCTTCACCTTCTCTGCCTTCGTCACTCTTCCCATGTATTACTTATCCCATTGTTGATTATGTTTCTCGTGGCAAGTTTTTGGTTTTTCTTTCTAAGATTTTGGATTCAGTGACTTCGAGTATAGATCCTCCTTCTTATGCCAATGTGTCTTGCTTCGCGCACTGACAAGGAGCAATGGTGGAGGAAATTGATGTGCTTGAATGCTACCATACATGGGTTATGTATTCTCTACCACATGGCAAGTCTTTTATTGGATGTAAGTGGGTTTTCCATACTAAATACAACTATGATGGATCTATTGAATGCTATAAAGCTCGCCTTGTTGTTTTGGGTAATCGTCGGATTGAACAGATTGACTTTACCAAAAAATTGTTGTTGTTGCTAAATTGAGTTATGTTTGTATATTTCTTGTTGTTTCGGTAATTAAGGGTTGGGACATTCATCAAATGCATGTTCATAATGATTTTTCTACATAGCGACCTTGAGGATGAGGTATTTATGTGCCTCATCCGAGTTATCAGGTACCTGCTACTAGTCTTGCTTGCAAGCTTTAGAAATCTTTATAAGCTCTTCGTCAGGCTCCTCGCAATTGTTTTGCAAAGCTGGTCGAGACTCTTGCGTTATTTGGCTTTGTATAGAGAGACAGATTATTATTTATTATCTTTTACTCACGATTCCCAGGGGTTAAATGTTCTGGTTTATGTTGATGATTTGATTATTGTTGGTTTTTCGCCTAGTCTTATGGATGAATTCAAGACACACTTGAGTTCTTGTTTTCATATGAAGGATCCTCTTCTTTTAAAGTGTTTTCTTGGAATTGATATTGCTCGCAGTTCGGATTAGATGTTTCTTTTCCAACGGAAATATGTTCTTGACATTTTGTCTGATACTGGTTTATTAGTGGCTAAGCCGACTGACTTTCCTATGGAACAAAGGCATGACCTTGCGCGTGCAACTGTTCTTGAGGATCATGCGCACTGTCGTCATCTAATTGGGAGACTGATTTATCTAACTGTCACTCGACCATAGTTAAGTTATTCAGTTCACACTCTTGCACAATTCATTCAAGAACCGCGTGTGACACATTGGGCATGCATCATTTTGTGTTCTCCACCACTTGGAGCATCATCCAGTAACTAGAGTTCTTTGCATTTAACTGCTTATTGTGATTCAGATTGGGCAGCATGTCCTATTACACGACATTCTTTGTCTGGATATTTTGTGATGCTTGGTGAGTATCCTCTGTCTTAGAAGACTAAGAAGCAACCTACAATTTCTCGCTCCTCGGCAAAAGCGGAATACCGTGTTATAGTTGTGTTTTGTTGCAAATTAAATTGGCTTAAATAACTTCTTTGTTCGCTTGGTGTTGGTCATTCTTCTCATGTGAGCTCATTCTGTGATAGTCAAGTTGTTGTTCACATCGCTGCTAATCATGGCTTTCATGAGCGTACAAAACATATTGAATTGATTGTCACTTCTTGTTAAATCTGGTAACGTTGTCACTCATCATATCGACACCTCAAGTCAACCAGCAGATATCTTTACTAAAGCGCTTGGTCGTCATCAGTTTCAGTTTCTACTTCACAAGTTGGTTGTTTTAGATTCACACTCTCCAACTTGAGGAGTATTAAGGATATTTCGTAAATATACGTAAATATGCTTATAATAGAATATTTTTCTTTTTCCATATATTATTAGTTAGTTATCTTTTCGCTTTCCTATTGACCATTGGTCTCTTGTACTTACCCTATAAATAGGGATATTCTATGATGAATACAATCACCCGGTTATATTTTACAAACTGGAGTTGTGGAGAAATGTAAATGATGGATTTTTTTTCACTCAAATTATATTTTGCCTGATTGACACTATTTATAATTGTATCTTATGAAGAAAAATATCGTGTATATTAATTAACTAGAAGATGGGACGGGATGAGCATTGTTATGTTTTTCAATCACAGCTTCTTGGCGCTTCGACCCCGTTCCTAATTTTCTACTCATAGTTTCCTTTTTCCACTTTCTGGATAATTTTTTCCCGAATAACATATAATAGAAAATTTTGCTTTTTGGATGGTGCTGTCGACCGGAGATATTGAATTTATTTTGACTAACTTAAATTCAAGTTGTCTAAAAATAACATACTAATATTAAGTGGCGGAACTAGACCAAAACTTGAGGAGAGGCGGATCCTGGGCGGGGAGGAGTTTAGCACTTCCAACATTAATTTTACCAGGGCGGATGAAGAATACATGTATATCTACCCCCTTTATTCACCGGAGGTTGGGGGCGGCCACACCGGCTCCCCCCTAATTCCGCCACTGCTATTATTATAATGTGTTACTGATTTAATTTTTTTAATATATAATCAATCATAACTTATACTAATATTATAATATGTTACTGATTTTAATTCTTTACTGTATATAATCAATCATAACTTGCTAAAATATATAAATTCTTAACATATAATTAAAACAAAAAAAATATGTCATTGTACTATACATATATTATGTATATTATATCACTGAAGAAAATTTAAAGAAACACAAAATTTGAAATAGCAAAATGTTCGGATATTTTGTATGCATTGATAGAGTACTTCTGATAGAAATATATAGACATATTATTTATTTATTAATTTATCCATGACAAAGTCTTGTTTTAGACCGACTAACTATTAAATGAGGATATTTTTAATTAGTGAAACTAATAAGTTCATTTGATATTAACTTTTATTTATTGCAATAAGATACATATAATTATAATAGCCTTTTAAAATGAATCTCAACATATAAATATTACTTTTAAATAATTTGAATGAAATATTATAAAAATAATCATATTTTATTTTATTCAATATTTAACGATTTCTAATTATCTCATATAGTTTTTCTTAGATGACTAAATTTTTAATAAAGTTCTTTGTTTTCATTTTAAATGTAAGACAAAATATTTACAAAAAAACATAATCCTAATATTTAAATTAATGATATCGCGCAACCCGCGATGGTACTCTGGTAGTATAAAATAATAGTTATTATACACTATATCTTTCCCATCATTAATAACATAATTCATTTTTCACAGTTTTCAATTAACATGTTTGACCGTCAATATCTCTAGATACATACTAGAGATATTTAGAAAATAGACGTTAAAATGAATCTAACAATATATCACATGATATTTTTATTATAAATATATTAATTTAAAGGGAAATATACAAATATAACCATATATACTTGAGAAAGTGCAGATAAAACCTTGAAATAATTTTTAGTGCAAATATAACTCTAACTACTTTACATAAGTGCAAATATAACCGTAAACATTATATTCCGGCATTGACTGGCTATTTCCGGCCATGGACCAGATGAAAATGACAAAAATGCCCTTTGGACCAAATACAAAATTTTAAAAACAAATACTAAAGTGTACTGCAGCTTGAGTGGCCTGAGAAATAACCATATAGCCCTGGTTGCGGAGCTCTTCTTCCACCATCAAGCTCTCCACAGCGGCCGCTTCTTCTATCGGTGCCACCTCTACGAGCTCGAGTCAGCATCGAGTAACCTGAGTTGATTGGGTTGGCCCGAGTTATCCTGAATCTTGACCGAGACGATTCGACCCATAGAAACCCGAATCTTTAAACCCATCGATCTTGACCCGAGACTGCCGAGAAACTCTAGTCCGCCGCGGATTTAGAGCTTGACCACCACCAGCTCAGGCCACCACAACCCACGGCCACCACCTCCCTCTCCGGCCACCATAAGCCACCACCTCCACCATCGCCCACCGCCCAGCTCCTCCCCACCCCAAACTCCAAATTTCAGACGCAGCGAAGAACAAGGGACACACTAGCAAACTCCACCCCAAACTCTAAATTCCACCACAACCCACGACCACCACCTCTCCCTCCACAAATGCTCAGCTCCACCACCGCCCACCGCCCTGCTCAAAACCACCACCACCTAACGCCAGTGCCACCTTGACCACTGCCATAAACGTCGGACTCCGCAAATGACCACTGCCACAAACGGCCACCTCGATGATGGCAATTTAAGTGGCGCCACCTCAGCCCGCCTTAGTGTGAGGATGCGCTTGTTCCTCATCGTCAAAGAAGGGAACCATATTTGTTTTGCCTCGCCTGAGAAAATAGCGACCGATGAACAAAGAAAGGAGAAACGAATTGGGTTTAGAAGAACGGAGAATGGGGAAGCAGTGAACGTAATTGGGTTTGGGGGGAGCAGAGAATAGGGAAGCGAAGGGAATGAATCGGGCGGAGAAGGGAAGAAAGGAAGAAGAAATGAGTAAATTTAGTTTAGGGTTTATGGGCATTATAGACATTTCATATTTTTTGAACTTTTTTAATTTTTCAGAGGGGTAAAATAGTCTTTTCATCATAATCTGGCTTCAAACTGTCGGAAAGGTTATATTTGTACATACACTAACTATCCAGGGTTGTATTTGCACTTTCAATTATCACAGGATTATATGCGCACTTTTGTGAATTATATAGGATTATATATGCACTTCGCTCTAATTTATACTTAGAGTCAAAGTTTACCAAGTTTGATTTGGAAAAAGTAAACTTTTTAATAATGGAGGACAGAGATTTATGAGTCCATCTCTTGAAAGAAGATTTTCAATAAGTTATGGAAAGACAAAAGTTTATATTGCAAATTAGAGAAAATCAAGATAAAATTTTCTAATTGCATCAATTGGATCATAAACTTATAACTACTACACGTTGCATAATAAACTTTTTATATTGCAACTAAAACGTTTTACCTTTTCTATAATTCTTATTCAACCCCGTCTTTCTATATGCCTAAGGGAAAAAGACGGGTTTTTTTCCAAAACGTTGACATAATTTACATCGATAATAAAGAAAGGAAAAATAAAGCCAGCACCAGCAGAAGAAGAGTTTCGGAGAGAGAGAAAGGCAATGTCACTAAAACTTGATCCAGCAAGTGAAATCAAACGTACTGTGGTACCAAATTTCTGTGCCTAACTAGTTCGTGAAGATCATGAACAATCTTAAATACAGCATCTGGCTTTGCCAGTCTCAATGCATTCTGGGACATGGATTTCAGCTCATCTTGCTTTGGACCGAACCACTCAGCAACTATCCTAGCTATCTCTTTCGGCGATTTTGAGTACTTGCCGCATCCATTTTCAACAACATACGGCACATTCCCAGCTTCCTGCAATCAGAGAATATGGACAACACACAGCTGTTATTTACCATACTATTGATCCAACACTAACATTGGAGATATCGCTCAGAGCATCAATGGGGTGCCAGACAGAGCCCGGCCAAGAAAACAGAACAGGAGCCAAAGATGACTACGATACCCGCATACTTGGCTAAAAATTTGTGATGCCAAATTTCCATTTGAGATATCAGATTGTAAATTTCCATTTGAGATATCAGACTGTAAGGTTCTGTTTCATTTTTTTCCTGAATAGTTAGACGTGCAGAGCTTCTCAATCAGGAGAGCGGAAAATATTACCTGGCCTGCAATATAGCCGTTGAGAATTAAAGGAAGACCTCGAATCATGGCTTCTGCAATAGTTCCAGGACCAGCCTAAAGCAGAATGAAGCATGAGATGGTCAAGAAAGATATAGTCTAGTTCCTTCATTAAGGCACCAGAGCATTTGGAACCAAAGGACCAGGGAGCTACCTTAGTAATGATGCAATCAGAAGCACCCATGTATTCTTCCATTTTAGTGACAAAACCCTTCACCTGAAAACATTCAGGATAGATGACCACAGAATAAGGGTTTTATCAAGCAAAATTTCTTGACCTCAAAAGGAGGACATAAGTTAATATCCGACATGTCCAAGAGCATACTAATTAATATCTCAAGAGAGTGAAAACGCTTTACTG
>JAULKK010075291.1:0-18171 GCA_032355705.1 Rubia peregrina
AGTAATGGCATCTGGGACTAGAATATGGTATTGCAACTTATGCTGGGGATCAAAAAACAATTTAGTCAAAATAGAAGAATCAAATAAAAATTCCATCAATCAGTATTTTATATACAAAAAATAGGATAAAATCCTATAAATTGACATGTAAATTTTCTAAATATAAAAGCTAAAAATCCTATAAATTGACGAAAAATTTAGTTTACACATTTAATAATGAAATTGCTATTGTACATTAACTGTTTTCTTCGATAACTTTATCCAATCTTTTATTTCCTTTCTCACGGATCCGTCATCAAACTTTTTGTTTATGAATCATCTTCTGCAATCCTACGATATCTGATGGCGATGTCAGGAAGACTACCACCATAACTGAAGACATTCCATGACTTGATCAAACATTCAAGTGTTATGTTCGGGATCCTCTAAGTGGCATGGTTGGACCAATGACAAGGTCAAGAACAAAGCTTAGGAATGTGTCATTGAATGTTTTGATGGATCAAGTTCATGATGAAAATTACAGAATAAGCCGGCTAGAGTTTAGATTAATTATTCAAGCTTGTCGATTAACTGAAGATGTCGTGAAGAACACTATACTCTTTTTCCCACTGAGTTTTTTAATGAGCTAGTGTGATCATTGCAAACTATTGTAACATTGTTTTATTTCATTCCAATAACTCAGTCATGTGGGTTTCTGAAGAGTTAATATTTTTGACCCAGTTCAATAGGGTTTTAAAAAATATGGTGTTTTATTCTGATTAGAATTAAATTTGGTAAGATTAGATAAGGTAATATTCTTCAAGACTTCTTCTTGAAGGGGACGGCCGAAATAGGGTTAAATAGGTATTTTAGTTAGATATAGTTTTACCTTCTTAAATATGCCACAATTCGATTCAGTTTTCAATTGTGTTTAGAATTTTGTATCAAAATCCACTCTATAAAAAGAGGGGGATGGCCGAGCTATTGGTAATATTTTATCAATCAAATATTCAGAATTTTGAGTTATATTCATTACTTGCGAACGTCTTCATTGTTGCTTAATCCCGCAGGTTAATTAAGTATCAATACCCTTTGGGAACTAATCCTGCGGGCTAGTTAGTGAAAAAAGAACCCTTTATTTGTGAGTTAATCATGCGGGCTAGTTAACGAGCAAATTTTGAATTGTGAACCAATCCTGCTGGCTAGTTGGCGTCACAATTCTTGAGTTGTTCAAGATCCATAGGGCTAGTTTTGATCAGTTTGTGCGGCTTTACTAGGGTTTGCGAAATCACTCGTTTAGTCAAAGATCTAAAATTCCACAATTCAAAATCTTCGCAAGGAGATTCATATCAGTATCCTCCGACTGACCTCCGATGCTCTTTTCAATTAATCCTTCTCATATTTTCTCCCCATTCCCTAAAATTAATCCCCGCTCAATAAATACCAATATCTACATGCTCAATTAATCATGAATTTTGCTTCAAGTTGAGCAAACCGACTCCAAATTATCAACACTGCACTTCTACAACCACCACTATATAAGTTATTTGCCACAATAAATTTTATTGTACTCCTGCTAGGATTAAAACCATTTTCACTACCACATACCGTTTAGTCCAAACAAACACCCTACCTAATTTTGATACTTTCAATCCCCTTATCAGCATTGAAAAAAGTACCGACCAAGAACTCCATCGTGATTATAGGATTCTCCATCAGAAGGTATCTTTTTCCAGATGAACTAAACACTATTCAGGTCTTCCAGTAAACATTGTTGACGTTTAATTTGGGTAGAAGTGATCGGAAAACCAGTTTAACAATGAGAACAGGGAAAGAGATAGATTTCCATATGAATATGAAGTAAAAAATGGGGGTGGAGACCACGAGGTTGGTCGCACTATAATTGCGTTAATGGTTATAATTTTCCCCAAAGAGTAAATAAACTAAGGGTGCGGAGATCATGAGGTTGATTACAAAATGGTAATGGTTTTGTCCTAAAATCAAGAGATAAACAAATGGGTGGGTGGTGATGATTTTGTCCTAAAATTAAGAGATAAACAAATGGGGCAGAGCCCACGAGGTTTTTTTAATAAAAAAAAGAGATGCATATATGTTAACCAAGAGTGTTGTTCCATATTGGCCTACCTAATTGTAGTGATCTATTGTACTCATCTTGGAGTCTATCCCTAGGAGTTTTGATGGCTTGTACTGATTAAAGTTACAAGGTAGGAAGTTCCTTAATTCAATCGCTATGCTTCTTATCTCCCAAGATGCCAGTTCTGGTCCTAGCATTGTGTCGGTTCCTATCATCATACATTAACTAAATTGTCCTCCCTCACATACATACTTATTTTTTATTTCAGTGTGTATGAACAAACGATGATTATCCTTTAAAAATTAATAGTTTTTGTAATGCTTAAATTCGAGATTTAGAGTATATAATTGCATTTCTTCACTGATATATAAGCATCTGTAATTCAATAAATTCCTAATGTTGTATACATTTTCTTAAACCTACCTAAAATTCTGTTATGTGTAAATTTTCCATGACTATGTACATTCTAGTTATGTGTAAATTCACCCTAATTATGCACATTTTTGTTATGTGACATTATAAATTTTAACATTATTTATGTTCCTATCATCATACATTAACTAAATTGTCCTTCCCTCACATCCATACTTATTTTTCATTCGGGTGTATGATCAAATGATGATTATCCTATAAAAATCAAAAGTTTTTATAATGCTTAAATTTGAGATTTATAAATGTAATTCAATTTCTCCAATGATATATTTTATATATGTATAATACGTCTATCTGATTCAACAAAGTCTTATTTTGTAAAAATATTTTTTGCATTTTCCTAAACCCACCTAAAAAAATATGTGTAAATTCTCCCTGATTATGCACATTCTCGATTTTATAATCATATAACATTATTTATGTTCCTATCATTATACATTAACTAAATTGTCCTGCGATCACATTCATACATATTTTTATTCACGTTTACGAATAGATTTTTTATAATTTTTAAATTTGAGATTTAGAGATGTAATTTCATTTTTTCGTTGATATATATATATATATATATATATAATTCAACAATTTTTTTAGTTTTTTTTGCATTTTTCTAAACCTACATGAAATTTTGTTATGTGTAAATTTGTTCTGATTATGCACATTTTAGATTTTATAATCATATAAAATTATTTTGGCTCTTATCATCATACATTAATTAAACTGTCCCACCCTCATATCCATACTTTTTTTTTCTGATTCGGGTGTATGATCAAATGATGATTATCATATGAAAAAAATCAAAGATTCTTATAATGCTTAAATTCGACATTAACTTATTTCTCCATTGATATATAAAAATAACATGTCTCTATGATTCAACAAATAACTAAATGTTTATGCATTTTCCTAAAAGCATTTAAAATTTTGTTATGTGTAAATTTAGTGTAATTATGTACATTGTAGATTTTTTAATCACATAACATTATTTTTGTTCTGATCATCATACAATAACTAAATTGTCCCGCCCTCACATCAATAGTTATTTTTTTCTAGGTGTATGATCAAATGATAATTGTCCTATAAAATATCAAAGGTTTTTAAAATTCTTAACTTCGAGATTTAGAGATGTAATTTCATTTCTCCAATGATATATAAAATAAAACATGTCTCTCTGATTCAACAAATTTCTATTTTTTATGCATTTCCTAAACCTACTTTAAATTTTGTTAGGTGTAAATTCACCCTACTTATGCACATTATAGATTTTATAATCATATAACATTAATTATGTTCTTATCATCATACATTAACTAAATTATCCCGCTGTAACATCCATAATTATTATTTTATTCAGGTGTATGATCAAATGATGATTATCCTATAAAAAATCAAAGGTTTTATAATGCTTAAATTCGAGATTTAAAGGTGTAATTCCATTTATCCATTTATATATATATATATAATATGTCTCCCTGATTCAATAAATTCCTATATTTTTATGTATTTTTCTAAACCTACCTAAAATATTGTTATGTGTAAATTCGCCCTATTTATGCACATTCTAGATTTTATAATCATAAGACATTATTTCTATGCATATCATCATACATAATTAAATTGTCCAACCCTCACATCCATACTTATTTTTTATTCAGGTGTATGATCAAATAATGATTATCCTATAAAAATCAAAGGGTTTTATGATGCTTGTATTTGAGATTTAAAGATATAATTCCATTTCTCCACTAGATTCAACAAATTCCTTTTTTTTAGCATTTTCCTAAACCTACCTAAAATTTTGTTATGTGTAAATTCACCCTCATTGTGCACATTCTAGATTACATAATCATATAACATAGTTTATGTTCCTTTCATCCTAAATTAACTAAATTGTCACCCTTCACATATATACTTATTTTTTTATTCAGATGTATGATCAAATGATGATTATACTACAACAAAAATCAAACATGCCTCTTTGATTCAACAAATTCCTAATTTTTAATGCATTTTCCTAAACCTACCTAAATTTTTGTCATAAATTCGCCTTGATTATGCACATTCTAGATTTTGTAATCACATAACATTATTTATGTTCTTATCACCATACATTAACTAATTGTCCCACCCTCACATCTATAATTATTTTTGATTCAGGTGTATGATCAAATGATGATTATCCTATAAAAAATAAAGGTTTTTATAGTGCTTAAATTCAAGATTTAGAGATGTAATTCTATTTCTCCACTGTATATTAAAACACATGTCTGACTAATTCAAAAAATTCCTAAGTTTTTCAGCATATTTCTAAACCTACCTAAAATTTTGTTATGGGTAAATTCGCTCTGATTATGCACATTCTAGATTTTATAATCCTATAACATTCAAATTATTTTAGTCAACATTTCATTCACATTTCTTCTAAATGATATAATACAACAAATTACACATCTAATCATCATTAATAACATAATTGTAATTAAAAAATTGGAAAATTAGTTTAAGAATTGAATTTTCCATAAACTAGTAAAATCACACCTTATCTATTTCATCAATGTTTAAAAAGAATTTAGTACCTGTTATAACTATAAGTTAAACACGGGTAAAACCTCTTAAGGTCACTAGTGTATGAAGCCTCTGCTAATATACCCCTTTTCTGGGGGGTTTATTACCTTGTGCTCTATGGTTTTCTTTCTAGTATATGGGGGAGTCGAAAGAAATAACTTACTTTTCATCTGACGTTACTTATTAGGGTAATTAAAATAAATTTTACATTTTAACTATTTAGTTTCATATTTCGACAATCTAATTGACGAAGCAACTATGGTAAGCATTAAATAAATTTTGATATTTTGAACAATTTAAAAAAAGAAGTCAGAAGAATCAAATTAAAAATCATATCAATAAGTTTTTTATATATTAAAAATAGGATAATATCCTATAAATTGACATGTAAATTTGCTAAATATAAAAAGCAGAATATCCTATAAATCGACGACCAATTTATTTTACACATTTAATAATGAAATTATTATTGTACCTTAACTATTTTCTTCAATAACTTATCCAATCTTCTATTTCCTTTCCGGCAGATCTATCGTCGAACTTTCTGTTTATGAATTGTCTTCTGCTATCCTTATGTAGCCTCCGGCTGATCTTCGATGCTCTTCTCAATTAATCCTTCTCCAATTTTCTCCCCATTCCCTAAAACGATCCCCGCTCAATAAATACCAATATCTCCATGCTCAATTAATCATGAATTATGCTTCAAGTTGAGCAAATCGATTCTAAATTATCAACATCGACACCTCCACAACCACCAGTGTATAAGCTATTTACTACAAAAAATTAATTTATACTCCTGCTAGGATTAAAACCATTTCCACCACCACATAGCATTTTTTCCAAACAAGCACCCGACCTAAATTTGAAACTTCAAATCCCATTATTAGCATCAAGAAAAGTATAAGCCAAGTTCTCCATCGTGATTATAGGATTCTCCATTAGAAGGTACCGTTTCCCAGATGAACTAAACACCATCCAGGTCTTCTAGTAAACATTGTTGACTTTTAATTTGGGTAGAACTGACCGAAAAACTAGTTTGACAATGAGAGCGGGGAAGGAGATAGATTTCCATATGAATATGAAGTAAAAACAAGGGGGGACAGAGACCACGAGGTTGGTCACACGACAATTGCATTAATGGTGTGATGGTGTTCCCCAAAAAGTAAATAAACTAAGGGCGCAAAGGCCATGAGGTTGATTGCAAAAGAAATGCGTCAAATGGTGATGATTTTGTCCTAATAGTAAGAGATAAACAAATGGGTGGGTGGTGAGGGTTTTTTCTCTCTAAAAGTAAGAGATAAACAAATGAGGCGGAGCCCACGAGATTTTATTTTATTTTAATTGAGATACATACATATATATATATATATTAGCCAAGAGTGTTGTTCCATATTATTTTACCTAATTGTAGAGATATATCGTGCTCATATCGAAGTCTATCCTTAGGAGTTTTGATGGCATTGTAGCAATTAAAGTTAGAAGGTAGGAAGTTCCTTAATTCATTCGCTATGCTTCTTATCTCCCAAGGTGCCAGTTTTAGTTCTAAAATTGCTTTCTCCATAATGCTCGAATATGTGAAGATTCTTACCTATTCACCATGTGTTTTCGCTCCCACCTTGACTGCTCTCTAGCTAGCCTGAGCTTCTGCTTGAAGTGGTGATGTCGAAATGAAGAAGTCGGGGCCAAGAATTGGAGCATGCTGTTGTTGATTTCTGAGTAAGGTCCAGGCTCATGTGCCAACTGATTTAGAGTTGTGGAAGGAGTTCTCAACCAATATATCCATACAATGTTGTTGTCGATGATTCAGGGAGTCACACGTCTGGTTTACATGTTGGTTTTGCTCTTGTGTTAGCTCCTGGTTTATGGGGATGGTGTTCTCATTTTCTCTATATCTCTTATTCATAATATGTATATCCCGAGCTCTTTCCCAACATTGTATATGACTTGTGCCTTCATTTTGTATCACTCTTTTGTTCTGACTTTTCCATATGATGAATATTGATAATTGGACTTCATCTGGACATGTAGCAACCTGAATCCAGTAAAAGAACTATTCTCGAAGCTTTCTTCTCTACCCTTGTCCAAAGTTAAAACCCAACGATGATGCTCTCCAAATTCTCTATGAGTTCATGTGATTCAGAAGGAGGTGTGAGATACTCTCCTCCTCAATCCCACGTCTCTTACATATACGGCTTGGCGTTAGTATTCTTTTGAACCTACTTAGCTCCGTCGAGAGGGCGTTGTTGATTACTCTCCAAATAAATACCAACAATTTCTATGACAATTTTAAGTTCTGGATCATGTTCCATAACTTCCCAGTGTTTGGTATAGCTACCTGATTAAAAGTAGGAAGTTGGAGATCTCTCATGGCCATATGGTATCCTTTTTAACGAGAAAATGTCCAAAATTGTACTTACTTTTAAATGAATTTCACAGTTTGGTACTCTGTTTTAAAAATTATTCTTAAGGTAATCATTTTTCATTAGTGTCCTGGAAAGATATTATTTAGTTAAAAGTGGGTACCATTATGAGACAATTCTGACCCAATAAATGAAAAATGGTACCTTTAAAGGAAAAATTCAAAATTTGGGTACCAAACTGTAAATTTGAAATAAAAGTGGATACCATTTTGGACAATCTCTCTATTTTTAACTGTAAATCTTCCATCCATGTTTAATTTCTAGAAAACTTGATACTGGAGAGTCACTAAGATGTATGGCTAAAATTTGAGGAACTAACCTTGGAAGAAAGATGGCTCGAATCAACAGTGTTTTCCAAGAACGATTATTATCTATAAGGTGTGCCACTGTGAGGTTTGTGGCTGATCCAATCACCGGGTTCTGGGAAATGGAGTTGTGTTGATAGGGATCCACTGCTCGTATATCCTGGTCTTGTTTCTATCCACGACTCTCCACCCCATATTTTTCTATATGATACCTCTTGACCAACAGATTGATCTTTATCCCAACGAGTCATCGCACCTAGGAGTTACAAATATGAAGTCCTTGTTATGACAGTATCTCACTTTGTAAACCCTTGATAGAAGGTTGTTTTGATCAGACATTATCTTCCATCCATGTTTTGCTAATAATGCCTTGTTGTTATCTTGTATGTTGATCTTAGTCCCAAACCACCCTCACTTTTAAGCTTAGTTACCATCTTCCAAGATTTCTAATGTATGGATCTTCCTTCCATTTTTCATCCCTTTATGAAGGATGCAGTCATCCTGTCCAATTTAGAAAGTATGTCTTTTGGGATGCAGAATATACTTAGACGATACAGTGTCCCCGATGAAAGCACATGCTTTGCTAGCGTTATTCTCCCTCCCAGATTTAATATTCCAACTTTCCATGAAGCATATCTATCCTTGAATCTTTGAATAAGGATAGTGAACATCCTCTTCTTATTTACTCCAAAGATGATATTTATCCCCATATGTTTACCTTTGATTCCTTGTCCATGAATGTTGAGGGTGTATCTCATATACTTTTGCATATGTGGTGGAATATCTGGGCTAAATTGTATGGAAGACTTATTAAAACCCAAACACTACCTCAAGAACTGTGCATGTAGATTCACGATTTTTGCCAGATCGTTCACTGATTGATATGTACTTTATGTGAAGAGTATACCGTCGTCCACATACATGAAATGGCTTATGCGTGGGCCTCCCTTGGATACCAGATTTTTATGTCTATCCATGAAGACATGAACTGCTGAGCTATGATGAATAGATAAGGTGAAAGGGTAGTCTCTTGTTAAGCATGGAGAAGTTAGACTTTGGCCCTTAGATCATTACTTGATAAGAGACTGTTTATACGCATTGCATAATGATATGCACCTATGTTGGAGGAAGATTTAGTGTAATCAAAGTTTTCTGAAGAAAGCTCCTTTAAACCTTGTTATATATCCAATTTTACTGTAAAAAGCCTCTTTTTCCATTGCTTCCTCATGTGTTCTATCACTTTATGGGCTTGGAGAACGTTTTTTTAAAGATTATTCCACGGACAAATCCATCATGACTTTCTTCTTTCAGAGAAGGCATACATTTTTTCAACCTTTCTGCCAGAATTTTTGCGATGATCTTGTACTTTACATTACACAATGAGATGGGTCTAAAGTCTTTAGATTCTGTTGGAATTTTGTTCTTGGGAACCAGAATTATTTGTGTTTTGTTCCATCTTCTCGACAAATGCCCCTCCCCCCCTAAGGATCTTTAAAATGGATTGTGTAAAGTTTTCCCCAATAATTTTGTAGCGCGTCTTGTAAAATCCTACCAGAAGTCCATCTTCTCCTGGTGCTTTTCAATGGTTCATTTATTTTGTCACATTCCATACTTAATTAATAGTAAATGGCCTTTTCAAGATGACTCTTTGTTCCTCTATTAACCTCTTAGTATTAAGAGGTAGAGACTGGTCTTCTGAAATGTCTCCAAGAATTCTCGGAGGGTACCAATCTAGTTGTACGTAAATTATCTTGATGTGTTCCACCAAAGTTTGGATGATCATTTCTTGAATCATTATCAACCCATTCCCCGCCTCGAATGATATTTATGTTCTTTCTTTTAGTTTCCCACCTATGGTAGAAGGCTGTGTTTGATTCCTCAAACTCTGTCAAGCTTGTCTTCGATCTTTGTTGCTAGTAATCAGAAAGCAGTTGTTCTAGGTCTTGGAGCAATAGTTGAACCTCTTGAATCTTTCTTGCGTTAGCATATATTCCTTCCCCTACTTGTAAATCATGTATCTTCTTTGTTAATGTCTTGATTCTATTCTCCAATCCTGTAAACGTGTTGCTTCTCCAATTGCAAAGATGTTTTAGAGAAATTCCAGCTATTTGTTAGATACTTCTGTATTTGTCTGGAGAATTTGGTTTGTTGGTTGAACATGCACTGGTCCCAATTTTGTTTTATTATCTGGTTCAGAATATGAGTTTTTGCCCATAGTGCCTCACATCTCCTTACTTTGGTAACAAGTTTGGGGGTAGAATGCAGTTGCAAAAGTGTTAGACTGTGGTTTGAGTGCATAATAGGTAGGTTAGTTACCTTAGCTTTTAGGGTATGATTGTACCCAACTGAAATCCACGAATGCACGATCTAGTCTTTCAACAACTATTTTTTTGACCATGTCTCTGGTTTGTTCAAGTGTATCAAAGACCTTCCATTTGCACCTCCTTTTGTTGTAGTTCAGAAGTGAGGTTTCAAAGGCACTTAGTTTTCTCTTTAGAAATGTTGTACGAGGGGGGGGGGTCCCGGGGGAGCATACACAAAACCTTAAGAACCATTTCTGACTATTGGCGCCATTCACTAACAACAACACATAATTAGAACAATTGAATAAGATACTAATATATAATTTATCAGTTCATAATACTGCTAATCCACCCAATCTCCCTGATTGTCTCCATAATGAAGTTGTTTTGAAACAAAGTATCTGTCATCCAAGTCTCTATTTCTTCTCTCATTGCCTTCGTTTCTGATAAACAAATGAGATTCACCTTCCATAGCTTTGCCAACTAGTTGATCATTTTTCTTGTAGGGGCATTGCTAATACCCCTGCAATTCCACATTAAGGACGTGATTGTTACCCTAAGGACTGATTTAGTTCAGTCCTCTAAATACCCAACTTACTTTCATCTCTTTGTCTCCTCTACTCTATGTTCCCAGTTTGAGCTGTTTTGTTCAACTTCTTTATTATGAATTAACATTTTTTATTTATCTTCAAAACCAGCTCTTGCATAAAATTATAGAACTTTTATCCTCTCTTTTTGGTGACATGAGTTTTTTGCCTATTTTTTCCAATTGCCAACATTGATCTAGATCGTTTTATGGACAGCTCTCCTCCCAAAGAAAATTTATTCCTGAGAGGGATCGGCTCCGATATAATTTGATTATATTTCTCCTCCATTTTCAATCTAAATGATGTTGGCTTTGGCGTCCAATTTAGATATACCAACTCCTCTTTATTAAGTTTCATGTCTTGCATACCTTGTCCTTGAGCCTCCAATTCTTTCTCCTTAATACCATTATGTCGTTTGCAACATTTTTATTTTTCCTTTATTCCTTGCTTTACACATGCTCCTCGTGTCTTCCTCGTATTCCAAGCTTGCTTCTATATTGCACTACAATCATCATTTTCCAAAAAAAATCTTTGGGAATAAACTCTTATCCACTTTCATTTTCGTCTTTCCTTTACCATTTCTTTGGTTGACACTCCCGCTCTTTCTAGGTCTCCCAGCGGCTTCTTCTAATTCATTTTCATCTTTTTCGTTGAGTTTAATATGACAATTAGTTGAATCTCTATCAAGGGCACCACCAACAATGGGGTCTAGTTGTGTGGTCTTACAATAGCTCCTTCATTTTGTGCATGTTCCTTTAGCTTGATATGACAATAAGTTGATTCTCTATTAAGGAACCACTAGCAATGGGGTCTGGTTGTACAGTCCTATAGTAACTCTTTCATGTTGTGTGGTCCCACAATATCTCTTTCATGTTGTGTGGTTCTACAATATCTCCTTCATGTTGTGCAATTTCCCATTTGTAGATCTTTCACTTGCTCCTCATTCTCCTCTTGTTCTCCTCGTATTGCATTTTCCTTCTGGTGGAACTGAACATTCATAATGTCCTCATCCTATATGTTTAAAGAAGAAAAATGAGAGCAATTGATCAATAGTTTTTCATGATCAACTACTTGATATCTCTCTCTCTCTCTCTTTCCCTTCCCCCCACTTTTTGCATTATCTCATCTTGCTGTGACTATATGTTCAACTTCATTGAACCATTTCATCACCTTGTGGTATTGATGGTTGTCTCTGTGCTAACTTATATCATATTCCTCCAGTTGATCAATCGAACTTACATGTTAAGGTAAGTGCCATCAAGCAATGAAGATTCTAGTATTGGTGGTGGCCTCGGTGAAGTGTGTTGCCCACTCATTCCAATATATAGATCAAAATCTCTCTTTTAGAACTGCCCTCCTCCAAGATCTGAGGAACCTTGAACTCAATGAGAACCAACTAGTTTTTGTTGTGCCCCCATAAACCTTTTAGGGAGTCCCTGATCAGTCTCCATTGTAAATAAGAAACCCTCATACACCTGGTCATCTTTGAGTAGACTGTAGCATTCTCACATGCTATCTATGTATCCTACTGAAATAGTGGTGTTTCTTTGACCATGTTTGTGTTACTGTCCCACATCGGTGGTTGATAGAGTTACTCAATATATAAGATCATGGGTCACCCCTACATTAACCGCACTTTGCTCACACATGCCTCTTTACCACATCGTTTCTAGGTCGAAGCACTTCACAAGGACACATATCTCCACAACATCTTTCCCTCCAAAGCCATACAAAATCACACACCAACCTACATCTTATACCAACGGGAACCCACATGCTCCCATCTTCGTACTTTCGGCTGTTTGTGTTACCCCAACACCTTTGCCACCGCTCCCTGTAAATTAGCTCCATGTCCAGTCTCATGTCTCTACCTCGGCCCTTCTACAGATCATAGGGGCTATTGATGCTTGGTTCTTGGCTCACACCGATTTCTTACTTCCCAACATTTCGTGTTCGATAATATGACATTTCCCTTCGCCAAACCACATGAGTTCAGCTTCACGACCGATTTTGTCATCCCATCCTCTGACCCAACACCTATTCTCCTCGACATTTTCACCAAATACTTCCACCACAAGCTCCATCCACTCCTACTGAATCTCGACATGCTTCTTCGCCACCACCAGCCCCATTCCACAACACCATCCAACTCATTCCATCCCGATACCACCTACCCGTCATTCCATGACAACTCATCCCCAAGCTGGGATGTATAAACCTAATCCCTGATATAATCTTATGGAATCATCTTCTTCCACATCCCCTCTTCTGACCTCTCCAATACGTGCCCTGCAGGACCCGAACTGACAAGCCACCATGAATGATGAATTTAGTGCTTTTATTAAAAATGGTACTTGGACTTGGTTCCGAGACCGCCTGGTGCTAATTTTATTTTTTGCATGTGGTTGTTTAAGTATAAGTATAGGCCTGACGACACGCTGGAGAGATATAAAACATGTTTAGCTGTTAAGGTGGGTGTTGATTGTGATGAGACTTTCAATCCCGTCGGGAAATTGTCCACCATTTATCTGATTCTCAGCATTGCTTTGTCCTGCTCTTGGCCTATCCACCAGCTTGGCGTCAATAATGCTTTTTACCACGGTAATTTGGAGGAAACTGTGTACATGCATCAACCATCCGGCTTCGATGATAGACAATAACCCTATCATGTGTTCCTCTTGAAAAAATATCTACATGGATTGAAACAGGCACCATGTGCCTGGTACCAGAGGTTTGCCACCTACCTTCACAAGATTGGGTTCCGCAACAGTCATAGTGATTACCCCTTGTTCATCTACAACTTTGAGTATGAAACCGCCTACTTGCTTCTATATGTCTACGACATCATTCTCACAACATTCTCTACAAATCTTCTTCATCGCCCCATTTCTATGCTCGGCCAGGAGTTCTCGATGATAGATCTTAGGCCTCTCAGCTACTTCCTTGGCATCTCTGTTACGACGAATCAATCAGTTTCATTTCTTTTACAATAGAATTATACTCAGGAAATCATTGGTCTCGAAAAAATGAATACATGCAAACCGGCCTCCACGCCTGTGGACACCAAATACAAGCTGAGAGCAGGGATTTGTCTACCATTTGTTGATCCGTCTATTTACCGAAGACTTTCTGGTGCTCTCCAGTATCTTACATTTACTAGGCTGGACATTGCCTATGTTATAGAACAGATTTGTCTCTTCATGCATGATCCGAGAGATCTCCACTTCTAGGCACTCAAGCGGATTATCAGATATATCCAAGGCACCACTGACCTTGGCCTCCAGCTTCATCAGTCGTTGACCTCGACCCCACAACCTACTCTAGCGCTGATTGGGCTGGGTGCCCCAATACTCGTCATTTCATTTCTGGGTATTGTGTATATTTTGGTGACAATTTGATATCCTGGTCATCCAAGCTACAACATACCATCTCCCGCTCTAGCGTAAAGGCCGAATATAGAAGCGTCGCAAATGCATTGGCTGGAACATGCTGGCTTCGGAATCTCCTTTGTGAGCTTCATTTCCCACTATAGCAAGCTATTCTTGTCTACTGCGACAACATCTCTGCATTTTATCTCTCATCGAATCCAGTGCAATATCAGCGCTCCAAACACTTTGAGATTGATTTGCACTTTGTTCGTAAAAAGGTATCTCTTGGCCAAGTTTGTGTACTCCACATTCTGTCTGCTCACCAGTATGCCCATATCTTCACTAAAGGGCTCACATCTCCCTTGTTCTTGGATTTTTGGTCTAATTTTTGCATCCGCCCAACTCCCACTTCTACTACAGGGGTGTGTTAGTAAAAAAGATTGATATGAGTGATACAAATTGATTTAGTCATCGGTGCATCTCTGACAAGGGTCACCTATAACACCGCATCTACGAAAATTTTTATACGTATGCTCATATCTAATACCTAGCTAGTATTGTTTATTAAATCAACACAAAAGGCTGAGACAAGCGGTTCACCTGGTTTGATCCAAATAGAGGCCCTTATATACTTAACATTAGGAGATGGTGCATCATCTATGTCAATATCTATGACTTCTCCAGACATATCACCACATTTATTCTATGTTATCCAGTGTCTTCTTCATAACTCCACCCCTTCTGCTGGTTCTTGGGATGAAACTATAGCCTGTGGTGAACCTTATTGGTTCGTTCCTCTCTTTTGAGTACTCGGACCCCAGGGAGTGTATACTGGAGCAGGGTGGATCTACATGGGGTTGGAGGGGGCTCCAGCCCCTGTCAAGATGAAAATTACGGGGAATTTGGGTAGTAAAAATTTTTAAAAAAATTTATCAGCTCCCTCTGATAAGAAAATTTTAAGATTTTTTTACTGATAGATCAGCCCCGCCGGATATCTATTCTGGCTCCGCCCCTGTACTGGAGTATTGAGTTAGGAAAGGTTTCTACATCGCTCATTTTGAAATTGTTTATGTTACCCTCTCTGTAACTGTCTTCTGTGGCAAATTAACTGTTGTTTAATTCGCATTTAATGAGGCTCTCTACGTAGCATCAGACCTGAAATATTCTTCTTGATAATGGGGTCTTCTCCCTATCATTATCAGTTTTCCTTAAATTTCATTCCCGAGAATTAACCAACTAGTCGTAGTATTTTGTCCTAATTAACCCTATTTACTTCACCTCCAAAACTTTCCAAATCCATTACTCCCTCCGTCTCAGGTTAAATTGCACGGAATCTTTTTCACGCTCATCAAAAAACTTGTCTAACCGTTAATATATTTAACTACGTATAATAACGGCAAATAAAAAGTTACTTTTAAGAAACTAGTTGTTATGACGAATCCAACAACATCACATATGATATTATTATTACTTATATCTATTCAAATATGAGGTCAAAGTTGGATAGTAAATAGTGACATAAAGTGAAGTGTTCAGTTTAACGTGGGACAGAGAGAGTACGTAAATGACGCCTCCAGGTCTTGCTTTCAAGCCTCCAGGTCAATTTATTAATACTTTTTTATTTATTTTGGTAACGCATGTCTTAAAGCTTTCGCCATCAAGAAACTTTTTACCAGACAAAGAAAAATTCAATTTTATAACAGGACTTCCCATTAACCCCCCAAGAAATACTCTCTCAAGGTTTTTCTAAATTACCCTTTATAAAATGATACTATGCATTTTCTGAAAAATTAAAATAAATAGTGCAAGTCGAATTGAAAAAATTAAATTGAGTTGATAAAAATAATTTAGAGTTTGCTAAAAGGATATTATACCAATAAAAACAATTATATTCAAATAATAAGTTTATCAATATAATAAGATAATATTGGGGCAAATACTTGGGAGACATTGTCTTTCCATAGACATATGGAAAGACAAAATTGAATTAGAATTATATAATGGTAAAATATTTTAGTTGCAATATTAAAAATTTATTATGCAACGTATATTAGTTATAAGTTTATGATCCGATCAGTGCAACTCAAAAATTTTATCTTAATTTTTTAAATTTGTATTTAAAACCTTAATTTTTCCGTAGCTTATAAAAACACCATTTTTTCAAAGAGAGACTCTAAGATGGGAAGGAGTACAATAATTGAGGACCACTTATTCTTTTTAACTTTCCTTTTAATAACTAGTTATAACGCCGTACTGCCATTTTTTCTTTTGAGAAAGTTTCAGGAAATGTAGCACATCTAATAAAATATTAGACAAATTAGAATCAGGTTAAGAAATGAATATCTTTTCTGATTGGTTTTGTATATTTCCTTTCTTAACCTGATTCTAATTTGTCTAATATTCTATTAACATCCATAAATTTATGAATATGTCACTTTAATTTTTACTTTAAAATTTGTAGTTTTTTAAAAAATAAATATTATATTTATAAGTTTAAACAAGTAGTAATGTGTATTTGTTACGATAAATTCAACAATATCACATATGATAATATTGTTGATCATAAATATATTCAAATATGAGGTCAAATTTTAATAGAGAATAGTGTAAAAAATGTAAGTGAACAATTTAATGTGAAACAGAAGGACCGAGGGAGTAGTTTAATTTCTCTCCATTACACTTATGAGAAGATCTAAACTTATGAGAAAATACTTGGCCTTAAGAGTGATAGTTTAATTATTCTCAATTACACTCATATCTATTTATGAGTGACTCATCTTGAGTGAGTCAAGGTATGCTTGTTGTAATGAGGAGTACAAATAAAAGAGCAAATGATTTCGATGACCCCTCAATTATCATCATCGTTCACTTTTGATTTTCCACTTTTTTTCTCAATACTTTTGGCCTCTGGATTTACAAAACTAGTGAATTGTGGCCCTTCCGTCAGCTCAGACCGTTAACTTTAAAGTTTCCTCCGTTAATTGAGGGTATAATTAACTTTTTACCTTTCTTATTTACAGCCTAGCCCCTTTTTAATTACAACCAAACCCACAAATCCTTTAAATTATAACCTATCCCCCTTATATTTACAACCCAACTCCCCCCTAATCTTCTTCTTCAGCATATCGCCACCTCCAGCCGCTCATTCTGCCGAGAAGAAGCTGCGCCAACCACTAGCCGCTCAATTTCACTGTGAACAGGACGTCTCCACTCAAACTCTGCTCGAACAACATCACTCTGCCCGATTCGCTACCTGCATTTGCTCTCTTCCGACCGAGAAGAAGCTGCACCAACCATTCTGATCGAGAAGAGTCACCACCGCTGAACTTTGTCGGAGATACAGTGGCCCAATTTAAGTCTGCGCCGACCAATCTCCAGGGCAAATTGATAATTGGAGATAGTGAAACTTTAAAATCCATATCCACATACGTTGAACTTCTTAATCGCTGGTACGTCCATGTACGCCGGCCGACCAATCGCTGGTACGCCCAACCTCCAACCTCCAGATCCACATACGGTGGTACGCCTAATCTACGCTTGCGGCCAACCCAATCTACACTAATGTGCCAATAACTTTGTCGACAACGACTGGGATTAATCTAGTTCTTTCGAAGCTAGAGAGTACTGACCTGAAGGCGCGAATTCGAGCAGTAAAGATGATGCAGGTTGAGGTTTTGGGTGAAGACTATTTAGGCGCCAAATTTGAATCAGATTTGAAACAACTTGAAACTTGAATGGAACGACACCATTTTGTTCTTGGTTGATCAGTTTTAAAACTCTTAGGATACTAGGACACGTGTTGTGATTCTGATGGTTCCTTTTTTATTCTGTTTTCCTAGCTTTTCTGGATATAAATGTACTATGTGTGCATCACATTTTTCTGACGGATGAAATAACAGAATTGGGCCTTTTTCTCTTTCAACTTTCCTCTTTCCTTTTCTTTATGAATCCGGTTTCACCAGATTTTTCATTGTATCAGAGCTACTGGAATGATCCAGTGATGATAAATAATTTCTGCTTATAAAATTCCACACAGTTTGACATCCATTTTATGATGTCTTCAGACGAAGGTTCTGTGAATTCAGTGCATCAATATTCCAGATCTAGCTCAGGAAGA
>JAULKK010075399.1:0-18170 GCA_032355705.1 Rubia peregrina
AGGATATTGTGTTAGTTGTATTGGTTCTCCGTGTGTATTGCTATTCTCGGGGAAGTCTATGACGCCGATCGTCTAGGGTGACCCGAGGGTAAAGGTTATTGTGTGGCGCCGATCGCCCACTCTAACTATAACCGAGGAGAGGCAGACATATATTCAACCGAAAGGTGTTGATAAGTTCTCCACAATATGTGATCAATTCATAAAAATAAGTTAATTAGTCGATGATCAAAGGATAACTAGAAATGTAAACCAATTGTGCCCAATATTCGTTATCATCTTAATTACATCTTTAGTGCTAGTGTGATAGTAGTTATATTAATTTCTCTAATTTTTGGTTAATCTAGTTATTTAAAGTAATCATAGGATTTTTCTAAAATCAGAACCCCCCAAGTTTGTTACACACGTAGAGTAAATTCTCCGTGGGCTTTTTCACTACCTTTAACACTCAATAAAACCTCTTTTCCCTTGTGGTCGATCCCCATTTGCTACTATCTACTTTCTAGTAGTTAGCCTCAATTAGGGCTATAAATACTATCTTTGAGAGGCACAACGATGGCCTCCCAAATTTTGGTGCCGCTGCTGGGATTATTATTAACTTTTCAATTTGAAGATTTTCCCTCATTTTTGGTTGACTGGATTTCTCTCTTACATGAAATGATTTTGCTATAGGTAATTGATTTCTGTTACGCATAATGCATGGGTTTAAAGGTTAAAAAAATACTTGACAATTGATCTCAACCCAGTTCCAAACTCGGAAGTAGTTCGGTCACTGGTGTACACACTTAAAATGTGCTCTATTTAGAACCTATCTTGACTTGAGTTTCTTCTTCGTTTGCTTCTTTTTCTTTCCATTTATCCGATTCTTCATCTCCCTGGGTCGTCAACCCAAATTCCTTCCTCATGATCCGTGCAACCTAAAAATAGGTACACACACTTGAGTCATCCCCTTCAAGGAAAATGTCATCATCGTTCATACCCATCAAACCATTTTGACCGAAACCAACCACATCTTCAAGCTCAATTCCTTAAGAACAACCCTTTTACACTCGACAACAATTTCCCACCTATCTCCAACTGATCCGACTTTGATCAACCTGTGAATCCCACTGCCTCAGCCTGCTGGCCAGTATTAAAATCAACCCATTGGCATTTAAATACAGGCACCCAAAGGGTCACGTAATCAAGCTCCCAAATTTCTATTGTTTTCCCAAAGTAACAGGTGTTGGCGTACACGAGATTGCTATCATTTGCACTTCCAAAGTGAAGGGCCTCTGAAACGAGGGTTACAACATTGTTCTGAGGCATACCCTTATCATCAACCAAATTAGTGGAAAACGTGAAGCCGTTAATGTCAAACCCTCCAAATGAGAGAATTGTACCAAGAGGTCTACGCAATAACCACTTCACTTTTTGGGATGAATGCCTTTCTCCACATGACTTCGATGCCAATTTGCAAACGTTGCAGTGTGTCATTGTAGAAATTGAGCTTCATTGCAATTCATATTTGATACTCTTATTTCATCCTTGTGGATTTTAATATATGGGAAAAATTCGTCGTGGTTCCACAAAACATAAATATGCGCCACATTTAAATCTTTCGCAGTCGGGCTCAATAGTTTTCCTTGTCTTACCCCTTGGCTCTCAAGCCTCCCCTCATGTCTAGATCGTAGAACATTCACTAAATCTACCTCCTTCAAATAATCAGTAAACAACTCAATCACCTCTTCTGCCACATAACGTTGTACATAGAAATATTGATCTTGATGAATTGGTGGATGATATCGCTGGAGAGTTTGAGGGTAAACCTGAGGCCCTACAAGCTTTACCTGAGAACACGAATACACCATTTTATAAGGGTTCAAAACACTCAATTTTGTGTGCCACTTTGCGATTAATGAATTTCAAAGACAAATTTGGATGGACCCGATAAGTCGGTGATAGAAACTCTTGAATTGCTAAGGGAATTCCTCCTGAGGGATCATAGCCCCAACATTGTGGATGCTGACATTGGCATCCATATGTATGTGATGTCAGACTCAGCAAAAAGGCAGCCGATGGGAGAGCAAACATTGCAACATCGTCATAGTTGACATCAGTGTAATACAGAGTGACGTCGCACTCCATTGAATGCTACATCGCACGCTATGGGGCCCATGTTGTTTGCCTGCTAATGCAGAATGTTGATGAGCGTGACGTCATTTTGAATGACCGATGTTGGTTCAAACAACGACGCCAATTATTGCAACATCGATCAAATATCAATTTGGCACCGGTTTATGTGACATTGCAGATGAATCAGTTAGTCATGGTTTCTTATACAGTATAATAATATTTAATATTTGATGACACAACTTATCATTTGTCGATAGCCATTACATGTTATTTAAAATACAATAAATTTTGGAATGGTTAAACGTCAAACAACAATCATATTTTGTTCATTTAATGTGGGAAGGAATGATGTGTTCAATCCAACAAAAATATATCATATTATTCAAATACATGTTACAACATATTGAAAAACATAAGTTTAATATGAAATTGAAAAATTAATTGTATTGAACCACCATTTCCACATTGTACGGAATTATGACTGTCAGGGCAGCTAGTGAAATGACAGGTCCATCCAACTACATGTTGAAAGTCCATTGATGACTCTATGTGGCTCTATTACAACCAATACATTAGTAAACAAAATATATGTTAGAATTGGGTAGTTCCAAAATGAAATTCACATAATGTAGTCAAACGTAGACAACATTAATCTCAATTTGACAAACGTATGTGATCTGGTTTAAAGCGATCTGCACTAATGGAAAATTGTTGTCGTGAAGACCGATCCTTGAGCGATGATGGATATTCATAGACATGTTAACTATTCCTCGTTGTATGCATCGTCAGTCCTTGTTCGGTACCATTTTGCAAGGCCCGATGCCATGTGACCGAAGTCGCACATTCAAACTATAGTCATACAAATCTAAGCATTTTTTCTCACTCTTTACAAACATGGTAATATCTTGGAAAAAAACATACAGTATATAACATGCAACACAATCATCATACCTCATGAAATTTCAGAATCTTTGATCAATGAAGGGAAAAGACATGTAGTAGGATTACCACCAAATTTCTAAATGAACACGGAATAAATGGAAAACTACCTCAATTAATTTGAACCCTTAGATGCTCCATCCTTGGATCTTGTTGATGTTTGAGAGATGCAATTTGATTGAGCTCTTTAATTATTGTAAGGTGTGAATGGAATGGATGGTGTGTTGACTTTGGGTTGTAGGATTAGTGTTATTGATGGGAAATGCGTGTTAGTGTTGAGCTTTATTGACTTGAAATAGGATGGGGGAAAATTTTGGTTCAAAATTTTAGGCAGAAATATTCATCTGCTGCTGAAAATTTCAGATTAACCAACGTGGGCTATTATTTAGTTTCGTTCTATGCAAGAAAATTGCAACGTCGCACGTAAGATCAAGTCTAATTTCTGAAGAGTATTGTAAAATACTTGGTTTTAAGATTGCAGCCCTTTTTTCAACTCGTTTATGCCCAAAGCGGAACAACATTGTCGTCAAAATTTGAATAAAAGAATGTTATCCCCAATTTTACATTTTGACTTATCCCCCTTTCTTGGAGGGACCTAAGTGTAAAGATAAAAACGTACACCGGTTGTCCCAAACTCGATTCCGATCTTCCCAAAAATAAACTTTGTCAGCCCTAGTCAAACTTATAATAACCGAGAGTAATAAAGAAACTAATCTAATTCCACATAGAATTCCACAAATTCTTCCCGAATAACCTTGTATACATATAAGCAACCGTCAACCATCGACTTCTCCCACTTACTTGGAGGGAGTTAAGTGAAAAAGTGATAAAAAATTCACCAGTTGTCCTAAACTCAATTACGATCGTCCCAATAAGAAACTTTGTCACCCACAACTTATACTAACCGATGAATGACCCTGGTACACTTATGAGTAATAATATACTATTTACTGTACACCATGTACCAACGCTTTATAAAATTTTATGGTGGGATTTTTATTACCAATTTGTTTCTTAAAAAACATAAAATATAACAAATTTATTTGATTCTATGTGGTGGAAATTATTATTCTCATAACGCTGATAGTAAGGGTATTAATGGAATGCTAACATAAATGAAGGACGATTACTCCAGTATACGCATGTCTTAGATAGTACGCATAATCTCAACATCAAACATTTATCATTACTTTCGGGTGCACAGTATTGAACCGTAGTGAACATCCAAAGAAGTTTGGGTGATAGTGTAATTTTCGCAAAGTTTTTTTATACACTGTTTGAGAAGAATTTTTCCTGTACCATTGACTAGTGCATGACTAAATTGGAACATTGTGCTCGTGACTTGGTGAATTTAATAAGGGTATCTCAAGATCTGTAAGTAATGACAAACAATTAGCCTTGCACAAGATCTTCCAATTAGCTCTTGCATACCTGTAAGTAATGATAAACAATTAACTCTAAGCCACGTGTTAGCACTTTATAAAAATTGATGGATGGATTTTCCTTATGTTTTTAATTCATAAAAAAAATAAAGATTGTGTAATTTCGTCCGATTAGGCCAAGTGTTAGTTCTTTATAAAAATTGATGGCTGGATTTTCCTTATGCTTTTAATTCATAAAAAATCAAGAATGTGTAATTTCTTCTGATTCTATGTGGTGGAATGTAGCTTCCTAATTAATAATGCTCAAAGTGAGGGTATTAATATAATAGTAATAAAAATGGGAGAAGAATACCCTTGTTTGCTGATGCCTAAGTCGGAACAACTTGTTTGTAACAATGTGATTTAGATTATAGGGTATCTTCGATTCCACATATCGTTCTACCACACCATGTTGGAGGCACCTAATTATAAAAACAAAAAAGTTCACCGGTTATGTTGAAATAGTTACCGATCGAACCGAAAGTTAATAAAGTTCATGAACATTTATAAATTTCAAATAGTAGTATCTAATATATTGTTAACAATTATTAAGGTCAATTATGTTTGTTTTGTTCAAACGAGGCCCCAGTTGCTAGGCTAGTGGACTGCATTGATGAGGCCCATTTTATGTACTACCGACATCAGTAACAAATCGGTCCATTCTCGCACTTCACTGTTAGAGTATCCGACATCGCTCGAACGTCGGTTTACTCTCGATAAGATCGAGTGACTTGCGATGTCGCATTGGCCAATGAAGAATTCACAGTGCTTCGTAACGACTATAAATATGGAACCCACCTCATACATCACTTCAAACATTCAAGTTTCCTTGAATTTCAACAGTTCCCCTCCCCATCATCTCAAAGGTATGGTTTAAACATGTGGTAAAATTACTTTTGTTTTTGATTTTATCAACGAAAATTTTAATTATATGGCATGTGAATGTGTTATTTGCATCATGTTTTGAAGTTTTTATTGATTAGGGTTCTAGGAGTAGGTTCTAGGATGTTAGAATATGTTTTTTTTGTTTCCCTCCGTTAACATGGCCAAAATATTTTGGTTTGCGATCTTTGTTTTTACCATTTTTCTGTTGTTCTTAATGTATCCCATTTCCATAAAGGTGACATCACTTGTTCATCGATCAAACTTTGGTTTGATCGACTCTGATGTAACATCGTGCATGCCTAATTTTTGCATTTTAGCTATGTATGTGACGTTGCACTCTGATCGATTAACCAATCGGTATTACCGAATCATATGCGACGTCGCTCTTAAATGTTGAATTCATAGTTTAATTAGTTAATAGATTAATTGAATTGATTTCTATCTAATCTTTACAATATGAATTTCAGGAATCATGGCTAACAATGTTGGTTTGAGCCGTTACCCAATTGAGATGAGGGTTCCTAAATTTATATTTAATTTTCCTTTTCTTGTATTCTGTTTATTCTAATTTAATTTATGATAACTTCGTTGACCAATACAGATCCATAGATATTCGAATAAAGCCCGCTCGCAGACTACATTCGGTAGTATTGTACCGCATTTTATCCATACACTGACCCAAATAAACTCTGGGGAAACTCCCATTCTGGTAATTAATCCCCGTTACACATCAATTTTACTGTAAATGAAATTTTCTATAAATTATTTTCCATTTCCCTGAATGTGGTTTTCTATTTAATATTCAGTACGCCTCTAGTTAAATTGTTAAGCTCCTGCTTCCCTACAAGTTGCTTGTTGTTCTCAGGTGCAACAAAAGGGAGTACCACATGAGATAATCGGGGAACCGAATGATGAAGACCCTGACGCCGAAGAGTTTTAAGCAATTTCTTAAGGCTGAGGAACTTAGGATTGGAGACACGCTATACTTCGAGCTTGTCAATGGTGCCGGGCCTATAGTTTTTATTGTTGAAGTTCTTCCCTATTAGATATCATTTGTATTTGGAAAAATATATATTTTTTGTAATTTAATCTTAAAAATTGAAATTATGATATATCTGTTGATTGTTATTTCAATGTAATTTAATCCTTAATATTTAACCTAACATATGAGCCAAGTTTTAATAGTAGTATCATTAACAAAACTGAAAAAGACTTGTGTATAATGAATAACATATGAGCCAAGTTCCAATCATTTTGGAACTAGCAAATTGTTGTTGCGAACAAAAATTGTAAATAAATTAGAACTGGTTACCAGCTACTTGGTGGGCTGAAATTTTTAGTCCCATGTATGTATGCGATATCAGTAATGGGTCGATAAGATGCCAGCTTAACCGACACTTGTGTGATGTTGCACCATACGAGGAGAACTTCACAATGGTTCAAACTGACATCGTTCCAGAACAGTTATAAATAGGAGGACCCTAACAATCAGTTCAAGCTGCCCTTCACAACTTTACCACAAATTCCAATAGTCTCTCCCCTCCATTCTATTCTCTCTTGGAAAAAGGTATACTTTTTCTAGTCTCCTAACACCCAATTTTTGTAATTGCTACTTTACATTGTTGGATATGTAGTCTGTGAATGTGTTATGTTTTTTTTGCTATATAATTTTTTCTCAGATTTATGAGAGTGTGAACTTTCCTTAACTATAACTGTAGGTACTACATGTTTTGGTATGTATCCAAAGGGTTTTTGTTTAGTTTTATGCTGACAAAGCTTCAAATTTTCCGGGTTTAAGTGTTTCTTTCTGTAGTTTCCTCTAATATCTGCGTTGCCGGTAAGCTGTCTGTCACCACTCAATTTATACGAGTAGAGTGCGACGTCATAAATTCTTATTTCTAGTAGATTATTCTTCAGTATGACACGTCATATCTATGTCGATCTTACCCTCGGTGTGACCAATATGTTACGGATGTCGCATTGTGGCATCTAAGTTTACTTTGTAATTGCATTTGAAACCTCGATCTTGTGTCGTTCATGTTTTCGGTTTTACCGGCCACAGATCGATGTTGCAAGTACCTGTCGATGACACCACTGACATGGACCGACATGTGCCTGCGACTCTCTGACCTCACACCTTCTTTACATAGGCCAGTTCGCACATAACATTTACACTTTTCATGCAGGACTAATGACAGGCAAAAGATCTTCTAATTAGTCATTTTTTCAGGTATTTTACCAATTTACATATACATTTACTAACATATCTTCACACTAAATAAAAACTAATACTTTTTTTGTTCTCATATAGTTCACCGCACAACGGAGCAATCTAGAGCCTTATTTCTTCGACCTTGAACATCATACGATGGCTGTTGATAGCACACGTCTCCAATACACTCTGAAGCAACATAATTTTGGGAAAAACACAACTCTGGCAAGGCAATTGAAATTAATATTATTTTTTGTTAATTGATTATACATACATATATATATATATATATATATTCATATAAATTTCTAATGAATATTTCTTCTAATGACTTAGTAACTTTGAGGAACGTTGTGCCACTACTGCCGAATGAGAAGACCTATGTTGTGCTAAGGTGTTGCAGGACAGAGTGGCAAATGAACTACTTAGGGTTGGGAAGATCAAGGCTCTATCCCTAAAGGGTTTTGGCAAGTTCCTATTGGGAAACTTCCTATGCATTGGGGACACCTTGTTCTTCGATGTTATAGAAGTTGGGGGCTCGATCATCTTCAAGGTCATCATACTGCAAGATGATTGAACAAATTTCCATTTTGTTCAAACTTAAACAATTTTTAATCGAATTTATGTAGTAATTGTAAGGATATTTTCATGACCAGTACTATTTATCTAATTATTTCACTAATTTATTCGAAATATTTCACTAAGTTGTTGGGTATTATGATTGAATTATGTCACTACCTTATTTGAAGAGGCATTTTGCAATAGGGAGAAAATATTTGGGTATTATTATTGAACTTGGTATTTTCAATCAATGGAACCAAACTTCCAAACTAAATCAGAGTTATGCGACGTCGCTATATGCCGTCGTTTGGCAATTGGTCAAACCGATCAAGAGAGTGAGGTCGTTTATGTCACGAGTAATTACTTTTGCTTGATTTAATCGATACTACCGACGTCGCACATACATCGGTCATACTATTTACTTCGATTTTCACAACTATTTACCTCAGTTTCAATAGAACCGAGGTAAAAAACTAATTATTTAACTCAATTTGTTTTATAATCAAGGTAAAAAAATATCTTTTACTTTGAAAAAATTAACCGAGGTAAAAGAACTTTTTACCTTGGTTATTTGATGTTGACCAAAAAAATTGAGGTAAAATGGGCGAAGTTATAGGTCATTTTTCTTGTAGTTTAAAGTCCTAGAAATCATCTCATAGCTTATACGTTGGTCTATGGTCAAACAGATGAGACAAAATGTCTTTGGCTTTACTAAATATGTTTGATTACGTTGAAAATATCTCATACAACATTCAATAGGGTCGATGAAGGGGTATTCAATAACTAGTGGCCATTTCTCAGTATGGTATATATCATCCCTAGCAAGGTTTCAACATGTTGGTTCTCAAATTTGAGTAACAGGTTGGCTAAAAATCTCTTCACAATCTCATTAAAATCAAATATATTACAAGCATGAAATTTCCCAATTTCTAGCAAAACATTTTAACGAGTTCGTGAAAATAGATTAAAAAAATATAACTTGATCGAACCTAGGATTGTTTCTGGTGGACCTTGATCATTGAACGCAGTTTGAACCTCCCTTAGCCATGTGTTTACTGGGATTTACTTTCAGTTTGAAATTGGGAACGAACGGATTTGCAATCTCGGAGACAAGCTATGGTTTTATGAATTTGGGGTTTTTTTGAACTGAATCGATTTGTGGTTTTGTGTATTTGTACCCACGACTCAATTCTGAGTTCATAACTTTATTGGCTCTATAACAAGTAATAGCCAAATTATAGATTTCTCACTCGGAACTAGTGATTCGACCCTTTGTTTTTTCCCACCGATTGAGGTTACAAACTCAGAATACATGCATGTTGAGCAAATGTACACTTTTTTAACACGTGCGGGGTTGGAATTGAGAGATAACTTTGTAACCTTAAAGTTTCACTAGTTCCAAAGAGCAGATGATGGCTTCTTCATTTGAAACCTATTAATAAGCTCTTTATTCACGGGGACGATTGAGGTTACGAGTTTGGAAATATTAATTTAGGGGAACATGCCTTCTCAAATTTCACCAATGTGTAGCCATATTTTAGGCCCAAGCTCGGAACTATAGTTTTGAACTTGAAAATGAGGATCGGCTAAATTGGTCATTTGGAGCCGACGTATTTATAAAATCAGAAGCCTGATTTGGATGGGAAGTGCACCTTGAGTTGATGCTGTTACGAGATTAGAAATTCATCTATGCTATTCATATAAAATAACTCAAAATTTGTCTCCTGTGGAATTTCTGTGAAACAACTCAATATTCTAACACATTATACTGGGATTTCTTAGTCTATTTTCCAGAAGAATATCCCCCCTCAACTGAGCAACTAGAGCAAAAATGATAATACATGCAGTTAATCTTAAGATCATATGTCAAAAATTCAAAGAACCAAGTCATTCTTAAAATCCAAATAATGTTAGTCGAAAGCTCAAATTATCCAAATAATTCTTAAAAACCTTACATAGTTAATTAGAATCTCTAACAAAAAAATTCAATTTTAAATTTAGACAAATAAAAAATATCAAAGTCTAATCCTCTCAGAACATTTCATCAATCTCTGAGGCTGCCCCAATCTTTCTATTCCTCGCATCTCCTTCAACATGTTCATTTTCATCCTCGTCATCTAAGAATTATCCTCACTAAGTTCGAACTGAAGTCCTTGGGATTCCATGAGGCGAACTTGTCGGGCTTCCGCTCCATTAAGCATTTCGTGGGTTGATGTCGTGTTAGACTGGATGCAGCTAAAGTACTTGCTTATAGTACCCTTTCAACTGCTTTGGGCTCCTGTAATACAAAATATAACCAACTAATAAAACTTGACAACTTAAAAAATGAATTATTTTTTATTAATGTAGTGCATTTAAATACTCTAGTTCCAGGGCTGTGTATCGGGAACTCTTTACGATCTTTGTTGCCTGACCAGGAATGAGGGAATGCTCCCACTTGTTTTCATAGCCCACCCTCAATTGCTTATGCTGGAACCATCAATCATTATAATACTCAAGGCAGAACAGTCTATCAGCGGGCTGGACTCCGACTTTCTCCAACGTTTGTGTGATCAAGCCATTATACAAGAGATCATTTTTCTTCATTCATGTAGCCTTAAGCATGCTGCAAAGGATCGTGGACCCCGGTTTTATCTTTACCCCCTCCATAACATAATAGAAGAGCATAATATTTTCTATTTAGGATCACACGCGTGCCCACTTGTCCGTAATACATTCAAACAAATCTATTCATTAATGAGCCTTTGCTCTACGGTGAGCAACCAGACATCATACCGCTCTTCTTGACTAGTAGTATCACTCTCCATTTGAAAGAATTTCCTACCCATTGCAACATGACATAAATGGGTGGCTTCAATAATGCACGCCCAAATTTGTTGGTGGAAAATTTTGAGAGGAGCATGGGAATTTTCGGGCAAAGAGTTTTCGATGTTGGAGCTAGGGTTGGAATACGGAAAACCTAGAGCTTCTTTAATTGTGTACTTTGTCACAACAATCACAATTCCTTTCACCTTTGTTACATCATGATTATTCTAACTTTGGCCTAAATTAGCATAAAATTGAACTACCTCATCCGCATAAGCATTTTCTTCTAGGCACAATAATTTATCTAAGTGTTGTTCTTTGAAATGAGCTAACAGGTAATCCAATAAAAATCATCTATATCTGAAGCACGAATAACCTTTGGATAGCAACATCTCCTATGGAGGAAATCAACATACCTTTGCTCCGCTTTATTGGTGAAAAACTTGTTGGAAGGATGGTCCTTCGGGATCGAGCGGTGACTCCGGTCACTCGCTGCGCTCTTACCTCCACGACCCTTAGCCATTTTTTTTTTCTGAAATTGGATGATTTGGAGAATTTGGGAATTTGAGAGTGTCCATTTGTTTGAATAGCTGAAAATATTTGGGATTTTTTATACCACGAACTAATTCTGACTTTGGAAGCATTTCCTAGGTTTAAGTAAGTAGAGTATAGACTCTTACGAGTTTGGAAGAGGCTCCTAAGTAGGTTACAAGCTCATAACCTGCATCTTTCCGGGGGGGGAATGCGGCATTTAAGGGTATGTTTGAAGGGTAATTAATACCCTTTGAAACACCCGAGAGTTCCCCCCATTTTTCTTCTCCCAAACCCTCTAAATCCTTTCCTACATCAATATCATCACTCATTTTCCTCAAATTCCTCAAAGAAGAATGGAAGGTATGTTAACCTTACCTTCACTTAGCTAGTTTTCTAAACACCCCCCAACAATCTCTAATGGTTTGTAATTCCATATGGAAAAGGGTTTCATCTTAGGGGGGAAGTTGATGAGAATTTCCTCGAAACGAAGCTCCCACTTGTTGGATCAAAAGGTATTTGAGTGAATTCTCTCTCAATCTAGAAGTGATTATATTTAGGGTTTAATTATCATATGTGTGTGTGTATTGTAAGGTTTCATTATCATGTATATTTAATCTAGTCTAGGGTGTTATTATCATGTATATATGTGTATTGTATTAGGTTTCCGGGATATTAATTTAGTGTTTTATAAAATATTTCAAATCTACAAACCAAACATAGTCCTATTGATATTGAATTAATTTTGTTAAGGATAATGTGTGAATGTAGGATAAATAATGTCTAAGAAAAGGACTTGTGATGATGGTATATCATCACATAATGGGAAAAACTCATCGGGGTGTCAAAGCGATGATGATGATGGTCATGCAAGGTGGGAATCACAAGTACTCATTGTAGAACATTAGAACATAGAATGACTAGGAAAGAGTTGACTGTGTTGATTTTCAACAAATCGAGTTGTGTTTGTCGTAAGAACGAGCAAAATGGTCTAGTTGGGTGGAGAAAGTTGGTCGAACGAGGGTAGACATACGATACGATAGTTAGCATGAGGTCCCAAAAGATTACAAGGATACCTTATTGATAGAGTGCAAGGTACCAAATATATAAAAAGTTGCATCCCCCCAAAATTCCCCTTATTTTTATATCACAAATTATAAATGTATGTTTGACATGATGCGGTTCAAAATCCTCATAGAGTTCGTTCGAGATCGATGCCCCAGATATGGAGGATTTACTGAAGATAACAATGAACATGTTTTCAAAGAGTTGGTGGGAACACAAATATACGTTGTCTAGAGATTACATTTCCTCGGATAAGAAGGAAGATCACCAATGGTTGACTTATACACACATTCAACCGGAGACTTGGGCGATCTAGAAGAGAAAGGCCTTGGAGAACAAAGACAATGTTAGTCCTCTACTTTCTAATTTATAATGTTTTTAGGAATTTTTAAATTTATTTTTACATAGCTGTGACATCCTACCATAAGGTACAAGGGAGGAAAAATTATACATTGCCTCGAAGAACGTAATTCTTCACCGACTGAGTCACATGGTTTATAGATTGATGAACATTTTGAAAGGAACGTTAACATTGCAATCGAAGGGGGGATGACCAAAGATGAGGAAAGGCCTTTGATAATACCCATCGACGTTGAAGAATCTGAGAGGTGCAATCTATTTATGAAGGGGAGACAAAAATAAGGGTGGGTATGAAAAGCCAGACGAAATTCAGCTTGCGGAAAAAGTAGTAATCCCTTGGAAATTATTCCTATCTTCAACACAAATTTTACCTTAATTACAACTCAATTTTTTACTTTGTACATGTAGGATAATTTGAAACATGAGAAATTGGAAGGTAAATTAAGTCCCTTTGGTAAAAAATGACATCATTTGTGAGGCAACAGGAAAATCCGACCATATGGGTTGTGCTAGAGGAGTGGGTTCGTTCTTGACTCAAGGGAGGCATTTGGCATCGTTTGGTTATACGATCAGGAAATACCTTTGAGGATCATCTCCTTGCAAAAGGAAGCACTTGTTCGAGACAAACAGATAGAGCAAAATGATTTTATAGTCCATATATTAATCCAACATAATGGACTTACTCTATCGGAGAATTTAGAGGATTTGACACTTGATTGGACTCCCCCATCCCGAGGATCACGACATTCTCCTGGAGATATTGAGGTGAATAAAGTATCAATTATTCAAACACATCCAGAGAAAGGCAACAATCTCGACAAAGGCATCCCAACCAATGAAAAAAAAGGTAGCAACTTCATTGTACACCCATTTGTTATTCTTCAATTCTTGTCATGCAAACACTTATTTTTAATATACTTAGAATTCAAATTTGTATGAGCTATACATTGATCAAGGCGAGAAGGGTAAACCAGTCCACGTAGCCAATATAATTTTGCACAAGTTGATGAGCCATCATCACTCGATACCAATTGCAAATGGAATATGTAGATTTTTGTTGAAAAATATGGTTGTCCTCAATGCCCTTTTACCAATTCTATAAGGCCACTACAAGCAAGAGTAGGGTCCTCCCATGGAATGTTTCTTCCGTGACCTTGTAGTCTAGTATACTCTAATCCTATTAGGAATTGTCATTTGAGAGTCAACCTCCCAACGAAATCCTAACCCGTGGAAAAAATACAGTATAAGGTTAGAACTTCGTTTGCCAGAGAACAATTCATTAAGGACTCACCACACTTCGTACGGGTCTTGTATGATTTAATTGCACGTCATGAGCGCAACTCAACATTCACATTTTTGGGAAACGAGTATGTATTTGGTCAAAAGCAGGAAATCATTGTGTTATGGAGTGATTTTGAAGATTTGTAGAGGTGTGATCAAGTTAACCAAAATCGAATGTCCATCTACCTATTGTGAGTAATTTACGCATTTAAATTTGTGACTTATTTTTTTGACGTGTTATTGACTATTTAGTGTCCTCAATTTTTTTGAAGGTAGAGATATTACTTTGCTAATCTGAAGGAGAAGAGTTGGATAGGGAACTCATGCCCATGGATGACTCAAGAAATTTGGTTTACAAACCAAGTATGGAACGACTACATACGCAAGAGCCTCAGGCGAACGGACAAGAAATTATTCATCAGCCTATACATTGAGAGGTGATGGTTACGATTTTAAGTTCATTTATTAATATCATATTAGAAATATGTCAACATAAATGTGCTTTCGTATAAATGGACCATTAGAGATTAATTTTAGTTGTCCCCACAAAGAAGCGAGTGTATTAGATGAATCCTCTCCACTTTCAACCATCTTATGCATTTACCAAGATTTTGGGATCGACTATCATTGACCCCAACAAAAAAATGACATGAATTTAGACATAGTCGAAATCAAGGTCAAGTCTCTCCACGCGTTATAATTTATACTTTATTTATCTATTTGTATGATTTTAGTTATTTCTATAGTTAAAATTCAATAATAGACACAAGGAAAAATGAGGGAATATGGATAACACATCATGTTGTACATGGCCGAATGTGTTCAACAATTCTGATTAGATTAAATAAATTTATCAAAGTAAGTATAATCTCATCTCGTGTATTACCAATTTGTCTAACACAATTTGTGTCTTCATCGTTCAATAATATTTTTGTATCTTCCTAATGATAGGTTTTTCCAAAGGTATGCAAGCCCTATTCAAAAGACGATATCAAATACCGCAAGGAATTGATTGGCTTGGTATTTACTTCACAACTGCTCATCGACTCTAGGGAATCCTGACGTGCTACAATAACACATATTACGTAATAGTTGATGATATGAATGATTCAGAATAGATTTGTAGTGATTTCTATTCCTATCTACATATAAATTATTGCTTAATTAGTGTTGTCTATAGATTTTTGTCAGGCATTACGATCATGTCATGTATTTTGTAACATTATGAATGTGTGAATCAAGGTTATTTAAAACCAGTATTATGAATAAAATAGATGTTTTACCAAAGGACCCGATTAAGCTTTCGAGTTTGGAAGTTGTTACCCCTCTTCACATTCATCTTAAATGGTAGAACCGAATTGCGGTCCCGAATTCGAAACTGTTATGGCCAATTAAACTTTATGAGTTCAGAATTTATTATGAATAAAATGATTTTATATGCACTTTAAACCCAAGATGGGCAGGAAAATAGACCCGGAGTAGGAACCACTGAAAGACGGTTCCATACCTGGGATATCAGCTTTGAATTCAGAAGAAGTATCAGTTGTTCCAAACTCGAAAGTACAATTGAAGAAACGACCAAGCTCACCAATTTCCGAGTTCAAAACATTGTTCCGAACTCGGGAAGGGACAAAGGGAAGAGTCAGCGCTGTCATTTTCCAAGTTCGGAACCTAATGAAGACCCTAGTTACTAACATACCAATGAAGGCCCGAGCTACTAACATAGATTCCGAAATCGGAAACAAATTAAGGCAGTTCTTCCGGCCATTTAAAGTTCAAAATCGCCTTTGATTGTACAATATAAAGGCGGTTCTCGGAACCACCTTTGAACGTGGCTGATCAAAGGTGAGGTCAGAGAAGACACTTTGATAGTGACCTTTAAGATCCGATAGATACGCCTTTAATCCCCTCTTCCACCACCAATGGGCACCGGTTTTTCAAGAGTGTAAATAATCGGTGCTAGAACCCCTCAAAACCAGTGCTTCTGGGGAAGGGATTTCTTGTAGTGTAAGCACACTTTGACAATACAACTTCCCTTCTCCTAAATCCCTTCCCCAAATCTTTATCTGATGGAAACAAGGCTATAACTAATTTCTCAAATGCTTAGTTTAACAAATAAATCGTCGAGTAGCGTGACAATACAACACATGGTGGTTTAATTAATTGTTTCAAAAAAAGAGTCAAGATTGAGAGTAAAAAAAGTGTCTTTTGGCGTAGACCGTCGGCTAGAACCTTGTTTTGCTCAGTAAACTTGCACATTCTGTGTTGCTAGGCACAGTCTGTGATGAATGCTGGCACGGGCCGTGTTGGCCTCCCTTTGTGCTTGTCGGGCTGGCCTCGTGCATACCCTCGTGCTGGTCTTGGCTGGTCTGGCCGACTGACTAGTTGGCTCCGCTACGGAAGAACCGCTTATCCGATTTGAGAGTTATTGTATTCTATTTTATAGTGTTTGAGAAAATGAATCCAATGGTGCCACCCTCAAGGGATGATTCTTCTCGTATCATTTCCAGATATACGTAAAATCTCGGACAACAGCCCCTCCACTTCTCCCTTTGCCTTCTTGAACTTCGAATCATCCTTTTTCCGGGCTCAAGTCTATCTACTATTATGCTTTGGGGTCTGTGGCCTTCAATCTACTACCATCCTTGCGAACGACCTTCGATATCTTCTACCATCCTTGCGAATAACCTTCAAATATCCTCTACCACCCTTGCGGATGACCTTCTACAAAAAAGATGATAAAAGTACTCACAAGCAACCTACTAATGAGATAAAAATGGAAGATCTAGGTGCCGTGAATACAAAGTGTCAATTAGCTTCAAGTAAGTCTACAAAACTCGGGATTTAGATGAGAAATCCAAAAATGGCCGTCTAAACCTTTTGTTGAGTAAACCTAACTAAAACTAGCAATCAACCAAACAAAAGATGATAATAAATGTGTCAAATACATCGGCAAACGCATGCATAAAGGTGCACATCAGACATGTACCCGTGACGTTGCTCATCGGTCGATCACACCAAACATGTGACCGACAGACGAATGAGTTGCATTGAAAATTTTAAAGCAAGCTTAGACGAATGTAGGCGACGTCGGTAGTTGATTGCTTAAACCGACAAAGGTGCAACGTCTCATTAAAAAAATATCACTAAAAATATTAATATACGATGTTGCACTTTTCCGCCTTGACCGGAGATCAACTGACAAGCTACCAACGGAGCATTTAACCGTAGCAGCTATGACTAAAATCGCAGAAAACCCAAAAAATTCATGCTTGAAAAACATAAAATTACACAAAAACGTCCAAAAACATGCCAAAAACTCCCCAAAACATAGTACCTAGGTTTGGCATATAAGGAAACTTCACACTATAACTAATATATTAGAACTAGAAACCAAAAACATACCAAGAAACACATTCACACACCACAGATAGAACAATTATAAGCAAAATTTCAAAAATGAAGGAGTTGGAAGAGTTGAAAAGCCTGACCTTCGACAAGAGAAGATATGAGGGGGTGGAGACTGTTGGAATTCAAGGGAAAGTTAAAAGTAAATGTTTAAACTAATACTGACATGGGCTCCACATATATATAGGAGGTCACCGCCATACCTCTCAAAAATACTATTTTAAGCCTTTTTTCTTACTAACTACAACTAAGTAAATAGTGGCAAGCGAGGTTGTCCACAGAGACATGGGATATTCTCAAGTGTTTTCTCATACAAGGGTGAATATAAGTCTAGATGTATATACACATAGATATATAAAAACAAGTGGGGTTGGGGGGTTGGGTTGGTTGGTTTCCTAAATTATGAAAGTAAACAAAACACAACTAACAAGGTTAAGTAACTATGCTAATCATGCACCAACCTACTAAAAAGGGTAAAAACTACAAAAGACAAACCTTGGGGGCAATATATTTCCCCTTCCAAACCTATTATCCATCCTTGAATCCACGACCTATTCACTACTTTAACTACTTGTTGTGAAGATAAATCT
>JAULKK010075505.1:5665-28777 GCA_032355705.1 Rubia peregrina
TTTTATTTACCGCCCCCGCCCCCAGTGCACCAAACATCTAACCCTCCCACTCTATCTAAGAAATTGATCCTCTCCATTACAATTTTCCTTCTCCTCAGTGAACCACTAATTCGATTACATAGATTCATCACGGCGGGAAGGCATTCAAAATATTTTTTAAGGTAATATCTTAAATCTTTAGGTTTTGGATCCAAAGAAGCAGTTCTTTGTGGTGCGTTTTTAGGAACATTGTTAATTGAATGTAGCTACCCATGTTATAGAGATTCTATTGTCGATAATCTACTTTTCCATAGCAGTTCATTATTACAACTTATATGAAAATTTTGAATTTTGTGAGAAACCCTAGACCATCATTCTTGCTCATGTCCCTTGTTAAAAATATGAAATGCATTTTCTTAGGTTTGTGTTGGTCGAATTTATTCCATTCAAGGATGAAATTACGAAGAAATAAACAGCGATGGAATACAAGCTAGATCGAAACCAATTTGTCATTGGGCACGGGAGGTCGTCGCCGTACCTCGTAAAGATATAATTTATAAGCCTTTTTGCTTACTAAATACAATTAAGAAGATAGTGACAAGTAGGGGTCGTCCACAGAGAAGAGGGATATTCCCAAGCATTTACACATACAAGGGTGAATATAAGCCTAACTATAGATATGTACATACATATAAAAACATGTAAAGAGGGTGTTTTTGTGTTGGTTGGTTTCCTAAATTATGAAAGTAAACAAAACACAAATGTAAAGGTTAAGTAACTATGCTAATCATGCAACAAGCTAATAAAAGGGTAAAAACTACAAACGATAAAACCTTGGGGGCAACAGATTTCCCCTTCCAAACCTATTCTCTATCCTCCGGGTGAACCGTTGATCCGTTTTGGGAGCTCTTGTAGTCATTTTTATAGTAATCGAGAAGATGAATCCAATGGTGCCAACCTTGGAGGATGGTTCTTCTTGGATAATTCTCAGAATTCTCCTTCAAAACATAGATCATTCTTCATCCTCTACTTTGCTCTCCTTTTTCACTTTATCTTCTACCACTTTTTAAGTGGCCTTCCTTTTTCTACCATTCTTGTGAATGGATTTCTTCAATGATAGTATCAAAATAAGCTCACATGTAAGTATTCAAATCTTCAAAGGTAGTCTTCAAAGTCTTCCAACAATTCCCTTATTACAAAAATCCGCTAGAAAAGTAATAAAAGCACAAAGTCTCTCTCAACTCTTCTTAGATAATTTCAAGGAAAATGCCACACATAGAGCACAAAAGTGTACAAAAGTGAATCCAAAAGGTCCCAAAATAACTGTATAAAATGGACACACCAAACTCTATGGAAAATTTTGACTTACATTTCTTCATTAAACTTAACTTCAAAATAACATCAATAGATGTAACCATTCTTAAAATTTTAAAGCAATTTGTTCAAATGCCAATTGGACATGCAGATTCAATTGAAGTTAAATGAGATATATGATACGTTATAGCCAAAATAAAAATAACATTGCATACTTGCACAATATATGGTATCAAGAATCAACATTTCTTATGCCAAGGATCTCTTTTCCCTGAGTGATTATTCCTTTTGCAGGTGCCCATAGATTTCTTTCATCAAACGATTTCTTCAAGAATGACTCTCCCGCATGAGCAAACTGATGAGCTCCCTAAGTCTTGTGCTCCCCTTACAGCTTCTTTTGTGATGTTCCTTATCTTCTATTCTACTGATATTGTTCTACACAACATTTCATGCAGCTATCAACAACTCCAAAAATTAATCCTCATTTTACACATCAACAATCCTTAAAACCCATTACAATGAAATCCTAACAAAGAAAACATTACACGCAATAACTATTTTTGCGATTCCCTTAAGATAGACTCAAACCTATAGAAAGCTAATTATGAAATTATATAAAATGAAAGTGGATATATGCAGAGAGATTCATGCTCTAGACACAAAAGTGTAGTAACTGATTTTCAAATAATCATGATGTAAAGAGTCTATAGACGATGCGTATCTTACAAACACAATCTTCATCGTTATTAAACATATAAGCAAGAGAAAGTCAAAAAAATAGAAATTCTCGAAACATTAAAATTACATACACAACATTGAACTATAGTTACTCTGAGCAGTAGACCCCCATTGTACCAGAATCATATCCACAATAAACATTCTTCAGAGAAACAATATCCTGACAACCTGTATACAATCTCAACTCATTTGCCTCCGTCGCCGAATTCATTAAGAAAACAATCTACATAAAGAATAACAGATTTAAACTAAGTGTAGTATCACTGTATCAGGAGCAGAGTGAAACAGAGCCAAAAACAGAGACCAGTATCAAATAACCAAGAGATGGTTGTAAGGATACTTTTGCTAAAACTATATGTAGTTAAACTCATACCTTAGCTAAAGATTATTATTTTAGTTAGATAGAGAAGCCAAAACTCATACGACTTCTCGCTAACAAACTAAATCATATCACAGACAGAGAAAAAGAATGAAACTATCAGTTGCAAACAAAATCACCATATGATTAGGAATTATGATGAACCTAACAAACAAAACCAAAAAAACACAATTACACACAATAACTAAACTAAAATCTCACACCGACAGTTCTGAATGTTCTTGGAACCATCTTATCAACGTAGCGGGTGCCGTCTAGATGGTCACACTCATGCTGCAAAATTCTTGCTTGCCAGCCAGCAGCAATAACTTTGATGGGTTTCCAGCTTGATCTAATCACAATACCTCCACGTCCAAGGAGCGTTCCACTATGACAAAACAAAACATGATAAGTGAAACTGCAACCAGTACATCTTGATGTTATCTGGATGCTCATATTGTCAAATTAAGGACATTGGATTGGACTACTTTTGCATAGCACAATCATGATGTGAGCTTAAGGTATTAACTTCACAGGACAACTCTTTGTAATCAGAATATGATCAAAGACAACACGATGTTCAATAAACAACCTTTTCAACACTTTACGATTGAGGATCCGCAAATAAACTTCAAAAATAATTTCCAGTTTAAATACTCAACAGCTTATACATCAATGATATAAGGAATTCCTCATATGCATTGCTCATATAGTTTCATCCAACATAGTCCAGCTTCTATTCAAATTTGACATCACGTGACTCACATCAACCTTATTGATGTATCCTAGCACTATAAAAGACCTTCACTTTCTGATAACCCAAAGAGGAAAAACAAAGAAAAAGAATGAGCCTACGTCTTGGTTTTAAAATGCGCTCAGATACGCTTGTATAATGCGTGATGCGCTTGATGCGCTGCCTTCTTGCATCCGGGTTGCTGCTGCACTACTTTTCCAGGATGCGGCTGCATCGTAGCGCATTTGCCGCATCCTGGAAACGATGTGATTTGGGCCTTAAAATTTGGTTTTAAACAAAGTCCATGTAATTTTTAAAAGCTCAGCTTAATTTATTTTAAAAAGCCGCAAAAAACCCTTGGTTTGTATCGACGCGGGCGGCTTCGGTTTTCTTATTCCTGCGGCTCTGATAGCATTTCGCCGACTTCTCTTTAAAGGTAATTTTCCTTCTCCCTTTTTCATATGAACCTGAATGTGACAATTACGTTTCTTCCTTCTGCTTTCGATTTCTCTGCTCTTGTTTCTTCCTTCTGCTTTTGCTTCTGTTTAACGGTTGCTTAGGTTGCTTCTGCTTCTGCTATTATTTCGGTCTTCTGCTTCTCTGCTCTTGGTTTGTGACGGGATTAAGTCTTAAATGCTCAATCATTAATTCTTTATTTATTGCTGATTTTTATTTTGATGTCCACTCTATCCTACTGTGCTTAGAGTAGGCTGGATTGTTGACTTCAATTCATTGCCATTATGATTCTTATTGGATCTGTGACTGTGACCAAAGCATGTTGTATTTTATCCTACAAAGCATGTAGGCTGGATTTGTTTAAAACTTGCTGCATTTGCATACTGTAATGCGAAACCCCGGGTGGAATGGTTTTACTTGGGGTAAATTTTCCTTTTGTCATAAACTGGAAATTATATGAATTTCCCTTTTGCCGTAAACGGGAAATTATATGAATTTCCCTTTTAAATTTTGAACTCTAAAATCTAAAGTTAGAGTTCTTAGGAACTAATTATGTTGTGTTTGTGTCGTTTTGATTTTTAATGTTTTTTTTAGACTTGGGAGTCTTGAAACTTGATATTATTCTTATATTTTTGTTGTTACTTGGTAGTTCATTCGCTATTTGTTATTTGGTCGAATTTATAATCTAACTTTATTTTTGATTATTTGAACTTGATTTGTATATGCATATATATATATATATTGAATAAAAAATAGGTAGCGTATCGGAACTGTGATGCGACCGCATCGCATAGCGCATCGCGCATCATTCTAATTTCTTGCCTTAGCCCGCGTCCCGCATTTTAAAACCAAGGCCTACGTGCATGCCTATGTTTGCATATCGCCATATGATGCAATCCATCTTAACCTAACAATACCCAACGTGCAAGATCGCTAAAACACAGTTGTGCCACTTTAATTATACAGTGTAGCAAGTGAAAAATCCAAAACTTAGGGTAAATTTTCTTTATCCAGTAGTATGTTATGTGTTTTGAAGTCGAATGCTGTATTTGCATGTTGCAGGCCTGATGTAGATAGTACATTCCTCGTTCCACGCCCATAGAAATTTCATATATATTGCTCTAAATCACCAATACTGAATCTTTGCAACTCTGGTAAATAACAACTTATCTAGCAAACCATTAGGCATGTAGTCGTAGATCAAAGCATTCTTCATCGCTGTGGCACAAAAGCTCACTAATCAAACTACATTAACATGGTGAATTCTTCCAAGAGTAACTATTTCATTCGCAAAATCTTTGCAATTGACGTTTAATTTGGCTGAGAACATTTTCACAGCTACCAGCTAGCCACTTCGCAAGTTTCCTTTGTACACACAACCATAGCTTCCTTCGCCTAACTTGACATTGAAATTGTTCCTCATCTTCTTTATTTGTGTGTAGGAGTAACTGATTCGAGCCATGTTGTTGCAATTTTGGGAAAACACTCTATGACATCGTATATGGATAAATGTCTTGCTCGCCATTTGCGGATGAGAGTGCGAAAAACAATATCATACCTATTATTCTCCTTTAAAGTGTTTGTATACGCAACTATACTAACACAAGTTATATTGATGGTATCTTATGATTTAGTTTGGTGCCACCTTTGTCACCAAGCTGAGGAATAGAGTAGCCATATTTTTCAAGCGTACACTTAACAAGACTACTAATCACTATATCTGATCATAATTCTAACAAGATTGTTCCTCTTGCATTTCTAGGTACACGAATTCATAAAAGCCCTCGGTTAAGTCCGCATCAACCGAGGAGCTAAAACCACCGCGTTGATCTACAATAAAAGGTGCATGAGGGGGTGAAATTGTGGTTTTTTGGGGTAATTTCAGTGATGCTGAATCCCCAGGCAGCATTTCGACTACTTCTTTCAGTGAAGGTCTTACAATATCTTTTTCATCCTCATAAAAATTGAACATCTTCATAAGCACCACATTCCACATCACATCCCTGTTCAAACTGATCATATATCCACGAGGGAAAGTATACATGGCTCAAGTGCTCAGCATTAGCATTCGCATTCGCATTCTTCCGCCTGCCGGCCATCTCCATGAGTAACATTCCAAAATGTGTAAACAACTGCCTTGTAACTTACTTTTCCAACCCTTGTGCAAAAAAATTCAGATTCCATGTAGCCTAGTGTTCATCTCACCACCGTTATAGTCACAAAATCATTTTTTACAGGATGAAGTGTAGCAAGTACAAAATCCAAAACTTTGGGTAAATTTTTTTATCCAGTAGTATGTTATGTGGTTTGATGTTGAAATGTTGTATTTGCATGTTGCAGGCCTGATGTAGATAGTCTATTCCTCATGCCACACCCATAGAAATTTCATATATATTGTTCCAAATCACCAATACTGAATCTTTGCCACTTTGGTAAATAACAACTTATCTAGTGAACCATTAGGTATGTAGTCGTAGATCAAAGCATTCTTTGTTGTTGTGGCACAAAAGCTCACTAATCGAAAAACATCAACATGGTGAATTATTTCCAGAGTAGCTACTTCATTCACAAAATCTTTGCCATTGACTTTTGATTTGGCTAAGAACATTTTAAAAGCTACCAGCTGCCCACTTCATAATTTTCCTTTGTACACACAACCATAACCTCCTTCGCCTAACTTGACATTGAAATTGTTGTTCATCTTCTTTATTTGTGTGTAGGAGTACCTAATTCGAGCCATGTTGTTGCGACTTTGGAGAAAATAATCTATGACATCATATATGGATAAATGCCTTGCTCGTCATTTGTGAATGAGAGTGGAATAACAATATCATACATACTATTCCCCTTACTCCAATGACCAATCCTGAAATATCTTGAATGAAAATGAAGATTAGAAGCAAATTCTTTGATAAACTATATCACCTATGCGTGCAAATTTTATATGGAAGTTATGAATTTTGAACATAAACTACATGGTTAGGTGATGTAAATGTTTCAATGTTAAAATAGAAAGCTTTTGGAACACCATATCACCAATGATGGCTGGAGAGTTTGGCTACCTCGTTGTGGGTTGTGACGCATTCTAGCTCATCAGGCCTCAATTTTCACCACATTCTTCATCAACGTTATGAACTTGAAAAGAGGTAACTCATTACTACATCTAGCCAAATATTATGCTCTCACTACTTCATTTTGCTAAAAATATATCCATCAAAGGATACAACAAAATGCAACGGACTAGGGTCACAACCAGCTTTTTGAATATAAATACATAGTAAACTACATCACCTGTGCGTGTAGTTCGCGTTCAATTTTTTTAGTAATTTATGAATTTTGCACATAAACTACACGCTTAGGTGATGCAAATATTTTAATGTTAAAATATAATGCTTTAAGAACACCATATCAACCACACTGGCTATGACTTCCTATAATTACATAAGTGTAATTAATATTTTAAATATAAATTTTGAAATATAATATGTGTTATAATACATTTATTAATGAATTGATAATTAATCTATCTCTACATTAATTTTAATATAAATTATGTAATGTTGATATAGAATGACATCACAAATGTATATTTAAAGTGTTTGTATACGCAACTATACTAACACAAGTTATATTGATGGTATCTTGTGATTAGTTTGGTGCCACCTTTGTCACCAAGCAGGGGAATAGAATAGCCATATTTTGCAAGCATACACTTAACAAGACTATAAATTACTGTATTTGACCATAATTTTAAAAAGATTGTTCCTCTTGTATTTTTAGGTACACAGATTCAGATAAGCCCTCGGTTAAGTCCTCATCAACCGAGGAGCTAAAACCACCGCATTTATTCACAACAGAAGCTGCATCAAGGGGGTGAAATTGAGGTTTTGGGGGTAATTTCAGTGATACTGAATCCCCATGCAGCATTTTGACTACTTCTTTCATTGATGGTCGATCATTTGGTGACATTTGTATGCATAAAATGGAATCAAAACCATTTTTCTTAAAATCTTTTTTTCCTCCTCAGAAAATTGACCATCTTCATTAGCACTACATTCCACATCCTATCCCCATTCAATGTGATCATATATCCTCGAGGGAAAGTATAACTGGTTCGAGTGCTCAGTATTAGCATTCACATTCTTCCACCTGTCGGCCATCACCGTGAGTAACATTTCAAAATTTGTAAACAACTGCCTTGTAAGTGACTTTGCTGACCCTTGTGAAGAACAATTTGGTTGACATGTAGTCTAGTGTTCCTCTCACCACCGCCATTTTCACAACATCATTTTTTACAGGACGAAGTGTAGCAAGTACAAATTTGAAAATTTGGGTAAATGTTTTTTATCCAGTAGTGTGTTATGTGGTTTGATGTCGAAATGATGTATTTGCATGTTGCAGGACTAATGTAGATAGTTCATTCCTCGTGCCACACCCATAGCAATTTCATATATATATATATATATATTGCTCCAAATCAGTAATACTGAATCTTTGCCACTTTGGTAAATAACAACTTATCTAGCAAACCATTAGGCATGTAGACGTAGATCAAAGCATTTTTTGTCGTTGTGGAAAAAAACCCGCTAATCAAACAACATTAACATGCTGAATTCTTCCCAGAGTAGCTACTTCATTCACAAAATATTTGCCATTGACTTTTGATTTGGCTGAGAAAGTTTTCACAGCGACCAATTGCCCACTTCGCAGTTTTCCATTGTACACACAACCATAGCCTCCTTCGCCTAACTTGACATTGAAATTGTTGGTCATCTTCTTTATTTGTCTATAGGAGTACCTGATTGGAGCCATGTTATTGCGACTTTGGAGAAAATACTCTATGACATCGTATACGGATAAATGCCTTGCTCGCCATTTGTTGATGAGAGTGCGAAAAATAATATCATACCTACTCTTCTCCTTTCTCCAATGACCAATCCTGAAATATATTGAATAAAAATAAAGATCAGAAGTAAATTCTTTGATAAACTATATCACCTATGCGTGCAGTTTATGTGCAGATTTTATGTGTAAGTTATGAATTTTGAACATAAACTACATGCTTAGGTGATGTAAATGTTTCAATGTTAAAATGAAATGTTTTGGAACACCATATCACCAATGATGGTTGGAGAATTTGGCTGCCTCATTTTTGGTTGTGACGCATCCTTGCTCATCAAGCCTCAATCTTCACCACATTATTCATCAATGTTATGGACTCGAAAAGAGGTAACTCATTACTACATCTAGATGAGTATTATGCTCTCATTACCTATGTGTGTAGTACGTGTTCAAATTTTATATGAAAATTATGAATTTTGCACATAAACTACACGCTTAGGTGATGCAAATATTGTAATTTTAAAATAGAATACCTTTAGAACACCATATCAACAATACTGGTTATGACTTCCTATAATTACATAAGTGTCATTAATATTTTTAATATAAATTTAGGACTATAATACGTGTTATAATACATTTATTAATGAATTGACAATTCATCTATCTCTACATTAATTTTGACATAAATTATGTAATGTTGATATAAAATGTCATCCCAAATGTATATTTAAAGTGCTTGTGTATGCAACTATACTAACACAACTTATATTGATAGTATCTTGTGATTTAGTTTGGTACCACCTTTGTCACCAAGCAAAGGAATAGAATAGCCATATTTTTCAACCATACACTTAAGAAGACTACTAAATATTGTATCTGATCATAATTTTAAAAAGATTGTTCCTCTTGTATTTCTAGGTACACGGATTCAGATAAGCCTTCGGTTAAGTCCTCATCAACCGAGCAGCTGAAACCGCCGCGTTGATCCACAACAGAAGGCGCATCTAGAGGGTAAAATTGAGGTTTTGAGAGTAATTTCAGTGATGTTGAATCCCCATACAGCATTTCAACTACTTCTTTCATTGATGGTCTTACAATATCTTTTTCATCCTCAGAAAAATTGAACATCTTCATAAGCACCACATTCCACATCTCGCCCCTGTTCAAACTAATCATATATCCATGAGGGAAAGTATATCTGGCTCGAGTGCTCAGTATTAGCATTTGCATTCTTCTGCTTGCCGACCATCATCATGAGTAACATTCCAAAATTAGTAAACAGCTGCATTGTAAGTTACTTTTATGACCCTTGTGAAGAACAATTCAAATGCAGTGTAGCCTAGTTTTCCTCTCACCACCGCCTTAGACACAACATCATTTTTTACAGGATGAAGTGTAGCAAGTACAAAACCCAAAACTTTGGGTAAAAATAATTTATCTAGTAGTATGTTATGTGGTTTGATGTCGAAATGTTGTATTTGCATGTTGCAGACCTGATGCAGAGAGTTCATTCCTCGTGCCACGCCCATAGCAATTTCATATATATTGCTCCAAAAAGCAATACTGAATCTTTGCCACTCTGGTAGATGAAAACTTATCTAGTGAACCATTAGGCATGTAGTCGTAGATCAAAGCATTCTTTGTCGTTGTGGCACAAAACATCGCTAATCAAACAACATTAACATGGTAAATTCTCCCCAAAGTAGCTACTTCATTCAAAAAATCTTTGCCATTGATTATTGATTTGGCTGAGAATATTTTCACAGCTACCAGCTGCCTATTTCGCAATTTTCCTTTAAACACACAACCATAGACTCCATCACCTAACTTGACATTGAAATTGTTGGTCATCTTCTTTATTTGTCTGTAGGAGTACCTGATTGGAGCCGTGTTGTCGCAACTTTGGATAAAATACTCTATGATATCGTATATAGATATATGTCTTGCTCGGCATTTATGGATGAGAGTGCTAAAAAATAATATCATACCTACTATTTCCCTTACTCCAATGACCAATCCTGAAATATATTGAATGAAAATGAAGATTAGAAGCAAATTCTTTGATAAACTGTATCACCTATGCGTGCAAATTTTATATGCAAGTTATGAATTTCAACATAAACTACATGATTAGGTGATTTAAATGTTTCAATGTTAAAATAGAATGCTTTTGGAAAACCATATCACCAATGATGTTTGGAGAGTTTGGCTGCCTTGTTGTGGGTTGTGACGCAACCTAGCTCATCAGGTCTCAATCTTCACTACATTCTTCATCAACGTTATGGACTCGAAAAGAGGTAACTCATTACTACATCGAGTCGAATATTATGCTCTCACTACTTCATTCTTCTAAACTATATCCATTAAAGGAGATAACAAAATGCAACGGACTAGGGTCACAACCAAATTATTTCAATATATATACATAGTAAACTATATCACCTATGTGTGTAGTTCGCGTTCAAATTTTATATGTAAATTATGAATTTTGCACATAAACTATAGGCTTAGGTGATGCAAATGTTAGAATAGAATGATTCTAGAAAACCATATCAACAATACTGGTTATGAATTCCGATAATTACATAAGTGTCATATATATTTTTAATACAAATTTAGAACAATAATACGTGTTAAAATACATTTATTAATGAATTGATAATTCATCCATCTCTACATTAATTTTGACGTAAATTATGTAATGTTGATATAGAATGACATCACAAAAGTATAATTAAAGTGTTTGTATACGCAACTATACTAACACAAGTTATATTGATAGTATTTTGTGATTTAGTTTTATGCCACCTTTGTCACCAAGCAGATAAATAGAGTAGCCACATTTTTCAAGCATACACTTAACAAGACTAATGATTACTGTATATGATCATAACTCTAACAAGATTGTCCTCTTGTATTTCTAGGTACACAGATTCAGATAAGCCCTCGGTTATATCCTCGTCAACTAAGGAGCTGAAGCCGCTGCGTTGATCCTCAACAGAAGGTGAATCAAGGAGTTGAATTTGAGGTTTTGGGGTAATTTCCGTGATGATGAATCCCCATGCAGCATTTTGACTACTTCTTTCATTGATGATCGATCATTTAGTGACATCCGTGTGCACAGAAATGCAATCAAAACCAGTTTTCTTACAGTCTCTTTTTCCTCCTCTAAAAATTAAACATCTTCATAAGCACCACATTTCATATTCTGTCCCCGTTTAATTGGATTATATATCCACGAGGAAAAGTATACCTGGCTTGAGTGCTCAGCATTAGCATTTACATTCTTCCGCTTGCCAGCCATCTGTATGAGTAACCTTCCAAAATTTATAAACAGCTCCCTTGTAAGTCACTTTACCGACCCTTGTGCAGAACAATTCAGGTGACATGTAGCCTAATGTTCCTCTCACCACCATCATAGTCACAACATCATTTTTTACAGGATGAAGTGTAACAAGTACAAAATCAGAAACTTTGGGTCAAAATTCTTTATCCAGTAGTATGTTATGTGGTTTGATGTTGAAATGATTTATTTGCATGTTGCAACCCTGATGCAGATAGTCCATTCCTCATGCCACACCCATAGAAACTTCATATATATTGCTCCAAATCAGCAATACTGAATCTTTGCCACTCTGGTAAATAACAACTTATCTAGCGAACTATTAGGCATGTAGTCGTAGTTCAAAGTATTTTTTGTCGCTGTGGCACAAAATCCCACTAATCAAACAACAATAACATGTTGAATTCTTCCCATGGTAGCTATTTAATTCATTAAATCTTTGACATTGACTCTTGATTTGGCTAACAACATTTTCACTGCTACCAGGTGGCCCTTTCGCAATTTTCCTTTGTACACACAACCATAGCCTCCTTCACCTAACTTGGCATTGAAATTGTTCCTCATCTTCTTTATTTGTATGTAGGAGTACCTGATTGGAACAATGTTGTTGCGACTTTAGAGAAAATAACCTATGACATCGTATATGGATAAATGTCTTTCTCGTCATTTGTGGATGCGAGTGTGAATAATAATTTCATAACTACTAGTCCCCGTACTCCAATGATCAATCCTGAAATAAAATGAGTGAAAATGAAGATTAGAAGCAAATTCTTGGATAAACTATATCACCCATGCGTGCAAATTTTATATGTAAGTTATGAATTTTGAACATAAACTACATGCTTAGGTGATGTAAATGTTTCAATGTTAAAACAGAATACTTTTGGAACACCATATTACCAATGATGTTTAGAGAGTTTGGCTGCCTCGTTGTAGGTTGTGACGCATCCTAGCTCATCAGACCTCAATCTTCACCGCAATCTTCATCAACATTATGGACTCAAAAAGAGGTAACTCATTACTACATCTAGCCGAATATTATGCTCTCACTACTTCGTTCTTCTAAACTATATATATTAAAGGAGACAAGAAAATGCAACGGACTAGGGTCATAACCAAATTGTTTGAATATATATACATAGTAAACTATATCACCTATGCGTGTAGTTCGCGTTCAAATTTTGTATGTGAATTATGAATTTTGCACATAAGCTACACGCTTAGGTGATGCAAATGGTGTAATGTTAGAATTGAATGCTTTTAGAACACCATATCAACAATACTCGTTATGACTTCCTATAATTACATAAGTGTCATTAATATTTTTAATATATATTAAATTTTAAAAAAAAATCAAACCGTCCGAAGATGGGGGAAAATGAATTAGGCCTTCCCAAACCTATTAAAAAGACAAAAATGAACGCCAAGTGAAGCCCGAAACTTATTGTAGTTTTACATTAGTGAGCTTATAGCTCTTGAAGCAACGCTAGTTGCTTCCAAAAGAATAAGGGATGGAAAATCAATAGTTAAGGATTACAAAAGCATTGATAATTCATTTATTAAGAACTATATATTAAGAACTATAATAAGTGTTATAAAACATTTATTAATGAATTGATAATTCATCTATCTCTACATTAATTTTGACATAAATTATATAATGTTGATATAGAATGACATTACAAATGTTTATTTAAAGTGTTTGTATACGCAACTATACTAACACAAGTTATATTGATGGTATCTTGCGATTTAGTTTGGTGTCACCTTTGTCACCAAACAGAGGAATAGAGTAGCCATATTTTTCAAGCATACACTTAACAAGACTATTAATTACTATATCTGATCATAATTTTAACAAGATTTTTCCTCTTGTATTTCTAGGTACATGGATACGGATAAACCCTCGGTTATGTCCTTGTCAACCGACGAGCTGAAAGCGCCGCGTTGATCCACAACAGAAGATGAATCAGGCTGGTGAAATTGAGGTTTTAGGGGTAATTTCATTGATGCTGAATCCCCATGCAGCATTTCAACTACTTCTTTCATTGATGGTCGATCATTTGGTGAAAATGTATGCACAAAAATGCAATCGAAACCAGTTTTCTTACTACCTTTTTTTCCTCCTCAGAAAATTAACCATCTTCATAAGCACCACATTCCACATTCTGTCCCCATTCAAACTAATATTATATCTATAAGGGGAAGTATACCTGGCTCGAGGGCTCAACATTAGCATTCACATTATATAGATTGACGGCCATCACCACGACCATTGTGTAGAACAATTCAGATGCCATGTAGCCTAGTGTTCCTCTCACTGCAGTCATAGTCACAACATCATTTATTATAGGACGAAGTGTAGCAAGTACAAAATTCAAAACTTTGGGTACAAAATTTTTTTCCAGAAGTATGTCGAAATGCAGTATTTGCTTGTTGCAGCCCTGATGCAGATAGTCCATTCCTCATGCCACGCCCATTGGAATTTCATATATCTTGCTCCAAGTTAGCAATCATGAATCTTTTCCATTCCGGGTAAACAACATTTATCTAGCAAACCATTAAGCATGTAGTCGTAGATCAAAGCATTCTTTGTCGTCGTGGCACACAACCCCGTTAATCGAACAAAATTAACATGGTGAATTATTCCTAGAGTAGCTAATTCATTCACAAAATCTTTGCCATTGACTTTTGATTTGACTGACAACATTTTCATTGCTTCGAGCTGTCCACTTCGCAATTTTCCTTTGTACACATAACCATAGCCTCATTTTCCTAACTTGACATTGACATTGTTAATCACCTTCTTTATTTGTCTATAGGAGTACCTGATTGGAGCCATGTTGTTATGACTTTGGAGAAAATACACAATACCATCGTATATGGATAATGGCCTTGCTCGACATTTGAGAGTGCGAATAATAATATCATTCCTACTATTCCCCTTACTCCAATGACCAATCCTGAAATTTATTGAATGAATATGAAGATTAGAAGCAAATTATTAGATAAACTATATCACCTATGCGAGTAGTTTCCGTGCAAATTTTATATGTAAATTATAAATTTTGAACATAAACTACACGCTTAGGTGATGCAAATGTTGTAATGTTAAAATATAATTCTTTTAGAACACCATATTGTTGATATGCCTTGAATACGTATTAGCCGCTTCGACAGGATGTTTGGGCTGTTATTGGCATTCTGTCACCTGTTCTACTTTTGGGCCTAAATTAATCTGGGCCCAAAGTTGTTAGGGTTTAAGATGGAGAGAGCTATATATAACGCCTCGTCCTTATTGTAACTCTAACAGAGATAGGATTGGTAGAGAGTAGGAAATCTGTAATTCTGGCATTTTCTCTCTAGTGGAATCCGATCTTGGTCGGCCGTGGATGTAGCCAATTGGTGAACCACGTAAAATCTCGATGTTTTGTTTTTCGCTTTATTTTCTGCCTTTGTTCTTTCTCCGGTATTCCGCACAACACATATCACCAATGATGGTTGAAGAGTTTGGCTGCTTCCTTATGGGTTATGATGCATCCTAGCTCATTAGGCTTCAATCTTCACCACATTTTTCATCAACATTATGGACTCGAAAAGAGGTAACTCATTACTATATCTATCCGAATATTAGGCTTTCACTACTTCATTCTGCTAAACTATATCCATCAAAAAAGATAACAAAAGGCAATGGACTAGGGTCACAACCAACTTTTTTTTTGAATATATACACATAGTAAACTATATCACCTATGTGTGAAGTTTGCGTGCAACTTTTATATGTAAATTATGAATTTTTCACATAAACGACATGCTTAGGTGATGCAAATGTTGAATGTTAAAATAGAATTCTTTCAGAACACCATATCATCAATGTTGTTGATGACTTACTATAACTACATAAGTGTCATTAATATTATTAATATAAATTTGAACTATAATACGTGTTATATTACATTTATTAATGAATTGATAATTCATTTATCTCTATATTAATTTTTATATAAATTGTGTAATGTTAAGATAGAATGACATTACAAAAGTATATTTAAAGTATTTGTATACGTAACTATACTAACATAAGTTACATTGATGGCATCTTGAGAATTAGTTTGGTGTCACCTTTGTCACCAAAAAGAGGAACAGAGTAGCCACCTTTGCCATTTCATGCATCTGATCCATTATTTTAGGCTAACATTTGCTTCAACTGCACCCATTTTTGTTGGGAATATCTAAAATGTAACCTTCTATTGCAAATATACACTTAACAAGACTATTAATTACTGTATCTAATCATAACTCTGACAAGATTATTCCTCTTGTATTTCTAGGTACTTGGATTCAGATAAGCCTTCGGTTAAGTCCTCTTCAACTGAGGAGCTGAAACCGTCGGGTTTATTCATAGCAGAAGCTGCATCAGGGGTTAAAATTGAGGTTTTAGGTGTAATTTTTGTGATGCTGAATCCCCATGTAGCATTTCGACTAATTCTTTCATCGATGGTTGATCATTTGGTGACATCTATAGGCACCATAAAGTAATCAAAACCATTTTTCTTACAATCTCTTTTGCTTCCTCCAAAAATTGACTATCTTCATAAGCATCACATTCCACATCCCATCCCCATTCAAACAGATCATATATCCCCGAGGTAAAGAATACCTCCTGTGTTAAGTCCTCGTCAACAAAGGAGCTGAAACCGCCGCGTTGATCCACAGCAGAAGGTGCATCAGGAGGGTGAAATTGATGTTTTGGGGGTAATTTCAGTGATGCTGAATCCCCATACAACATTTTGACTACTTTTTTCATTGATGGTCGATCATTTGGTGACATATGTATGCACCAAAAACAATCAAAACCACTTTTCCTACAATCTCTTTTTCCTCATCAGAAAATTGACCAAATTTATAAGCACCACATTCCACATCCCGTCCCTGTTCAAACTGATCATATATCCAAGAGGGAAAGAATACGTTGCTTGAATGCTCAGCATTAGCATTTATATTCTTCCACATGCCCACCGTCTCCATGAGTAACATTCCAAAACTGTAAACATTTGCCTTGCAAGTGACTTCGCCAATCCTTGTGTAGAACAATTCAGGTGCCAGGTAGCCCAATGTTCCTCTCACCTCCATCATAGTCACTGCATCATTTTTTACAGGACGAAGTGTAGCAAGTACAGAATCCAAAACTTATGGTACAAAATTTTCATCCAGTAATACGTTATGTGGTTTGATGTCAAAATGCAGTATTTGCATGTTGCAGCCCTGATGCGGATAGTCCATTCCTCGTGCCACGCCTATAGCAATTTCATATATTTTTCTCCAAGTCAGCAATACTGAATCTTTGCCGCTCTGGTAAATAAAAAACTTATTAGAAACCATTAGGCATGTAGTCGTAGATCAAAGCATTATTTATCGCTGTGGCCTAAGACCCCGCTAATCGAACAACACTAACATGGTTAATTCTACCCAGAGTAGCTACTTCATTCATAAAATCTTTGCCATTGACTTTTGATTTGGCTGGCAACATTTTCACATCTACGAGCTGACCACAACGCAGTTTTCCTTTGTACACACAACCAAAGCCTCCTTCGGCTAACTTGACATTGAAATTGTTAGTCTACTTCTTTATTTTTCTGTAGGAGTACCTAATTGGAGCCATGTTGTTGTGACTTTGGAGAAAATACTCTATGTCATCGTATATGGATAAATACCTTACTCGCCATTTGTGGATGAGAGTGCGAATAATAATATTATTCTTACTATTCCCTTACTCCAATGACCAATCCTGAAATTTATTGACTGAAAATGAAGATTAGAAGAAAATTCTTTGATAAACTATATCACCTATGCGTGCAGTTTACGTGCAAATTTTATATGTAAATTATGAATTTTGAACATAAACTACATGCTTAGGTGATGCAAGTGTTGTAATGTTAAAATAGAATGCTTCTAGAAAACCATATCACCAATGATGGTTGAAGAGTTTAGTTGCCTCATTTTGGGTTGTGACGCATCCTAGCTCATCAGGCCTCAATCTTCACCGCATTCTTCATCAACATTATTGACTCGAAAATATATAACTCATTACTACATCTAGCCGAATATTATGCTCTCACTACTTCATTCTGTTAAACTATATCCATCAAAGAAGACAACAAAATACAATGGACTAGGGTCACAACAAACTTATTTGAATATATATATACATAGTAAACTATATCACCTGTGCGTGTAGTTTGCGTGAAAATTTTGAATGTAAATTATAAATTTTGCACATAAACTAAACGCTTAGGTGATGAAAATGTTGTAATGTTAAAGTAGAATGCTTTCAGAACACCATATCAACAATGTTGGTTATGGCTTACTATAATTACATAAGTGTCACAAATATTTTCAATATAAATTTAGAACTATAATACGTGTTATATTACATTTAGTAATGAATTGATAATTCATCTATCTCTACATTAATTTTGACATAAATTATGTAATGTTGAGATAGAATGATATCACAAAAGTATATTTAAAGTGTTTGTTACGTAACTATACTAACACAAGTTATATTGATGGTATCTTACGATTTAATTTGGTGCCACCTTTGTCACCAAAAAGAGGAACTGAGTAGCCAGCTTTGTCAGTGTGTGCATCTGATCCATTATTTGAGACTAACATTTGTTACAACTGCACCCATTGTTGTTGAGAATTTAAAATATGTAACATTCTATATTAAGCATACACTTAACAAGACTACTAATTACTGTATATAATCATAATTCTAACAAGATTGTTTCTCTGGCATTTCTAGGTACATGGATTCGGATAAGCCCTAGGTTAAGTCCTCGTCAATAGAAGAGCTTAAACCGCCGCATTGATCCACAGCGGAAGGTGCATAAGGAGAGTGAAATTGAGGTTTAGGGGGTAATTTTAGTGATGCTAAATCCCCATGCAGCATTTCAACTACTTCTTTCATCGATGGTTGATCATTTGGTGATATCTATATGCAAGAAAAAGTAATCAAAATTAGTTTTCTTACAATCTCTTTCTCCTACTTCGAAAATTGACCATCCTCATAAGCACACATTTCACATCTCGTCCCCATTCACACAGTTCATATATCCATGAGGGAAAGTATACCTAGCTCGAACGCAAGTTATATTGATGGTATCTTACGATTTAGTTTGGTTCGACCTTTGTCACCAAAATAGGAACAGAGTAACCAACTTTTCAATTGTGTGAATCCGATCCATTATTTGAGGCTAACATTTGATACAACTGCACCCATTGTTGTTGGGAATTTCTAAAATGTAACCTTCTATTGCAAGCATACACTTAACAAGACTATTAATTACTTAATCTGATCATAATTCTTACAAGATTGTTCCTCTTGTATTTCTAGGTACAAGGATTCAGATAAGCCCTAGGTTAAGTCCTCGTCAACCGAGGAACTGAAACTGCCACGTTGATCCACATCAGAAGGGGAATCGGGGGGTGAAATTGAGGTTTTGGGGGTAATTTCATTGTTGGTGAATCCCCATGCAACATTTCAACTACTTGTTTCATCGATGGTCGATCATTTGGTGACATCTTTATGCACCAAAAAGCAATCAAAACCAGTTTTATTACAATCTCTTTTTCCTCCTCTGAAAATTAACCATTTTCATAAACTCCACATTCTACATCCCGTCCCCTTTAAAACTGATCATATATCCACGAGGGAAAGTATACCTTATTCGAATGCTCAGCATTAGCATTCACATTCTTCCGCCTGCTAGCCGTCTCCATGAGTAATATTCCAAAACTGTAAACATCTTCCTTGTAAGTGACTTTGCCGACCCTTGTGTAGAAAAATTTAGGTTCCATGTTTCCTTGTGTTCCTCTTCTCGCCATCATAGTCACAACATCATTTTTTACAGGACAAAGTTTACCAAGTCCAAAATCCAAAACTTTGGGTAAAAAATTTCTTCCAGAAGTATGTTATGTGGTTTGATGTTGAATGCAGTATTTGCATGTTGCACCCCTGATGCAGATAATATATCCCTCGTACCTGCCCATAGCAATTTCATATTATTTTCTCCAAGTCAGCAATTCTGAATCTTTTCCACTCTGGGTAAATAAAAACTTATATAGCAAACCATTAGGCATGCATTTGTAGATCAATGCATTCTTTGTCGCTGTGGCACAAAATCCCGCTAATCGAACAACATTAACATGGTGAATTCTTCCCAGAGTAGCTACTTCATTTACAAAATATTTTTCATTGACTTTGGATTTGGCTGACAACATTTTCACAGCTACCAACTGCCCACTTCGCAGTTTTCCTTTATACACACAACCATAGCCTCTTTCGCCTAACTTGACATTGAAATTGTTAGTCATCTTCTTTATTTGTCTGTAGGAGTACCTGATTGGAGCCATGTTGTTGCGAGTTTGGAGAAAATACACTATGTCATCGTATATGCATAAATGTCTTGCTCGCCATTTGTGGATGAGAGTGCGAATAATAATATCATTCCTAATATTCCCCTTACTTCAATGACCAATCCTGAAATTTATTGAATGAAAATGAAGATTAGAAGCAAATTCTTTGATAAACTATATCACCTATGCGTGCAGTTTGCGTGCAAATTTTATTTGTAAATTAGAAATTTTGAACATAAACTACATACTTAGGTGATGCAAATGTTGTAATGTTAAAATAGAATGCTTTTAGAACACCATATCACCAATGATGGTTGAAGAGTTTGGCTACCTTGTTATGAGTTTTGACGCATCCTAGCTCATCCGGCCACGATCTTCACATTCTTCATCAACATTATGGACTCGAAAAGAGGTAACTCATTACTACATCTAGCCGAATATTATGCTCTCACTATTTCATTCTGTTAAACTATATCCATAAAAAGATAACAAAATGTAACGGACTAGGGTCACAGCAAACTTGTTTGAAAATATATACATAGTAAACTATATCACCTATACGTACCCATAAATTTTACACATAACACGATTAGGTGATGCAAATATTGTAATATTAAAATAGAATACATTTAGAACAACATATCACCAATGTTGTTTATGACTTACTATAACTACATAAGTGTCATTAATATTTTTAATATAAATTTAGAACTATAATACATGTTATATTATATTTATTAATGAATTTATAATTGATCTATCTACAAATTAATTTTGACATAAATTATGTAATGTTGAGTTAAATGACATCACAAAAGTATATTTAAAGTGTTTGTACACGTAACTATACTACAAAAGTTATATTGATGGTATCTTGCGATTTAGTTTGGTGCCACCTTTTCCACCAAACAGAGGAACAGATTAGCCACCTTTGTTATTGTGTGCATCCGATCAATTTTTTGAGGCTAGCATTTGTTACAACTGCACCCATTGTTGTTTGGAATTTCTAAAATGTAACCTCCTATTGCAAGCATACACTTAACAAGACTACTAATTACAGTATTTGATCATAATTCTAACAAGATTGTTCCTCTGTTATTTCTAGGTACACAGATTCAGATAAGCCCTCGGTTAAATCCTCGTAAAGAAAGAAGTTGAAACCGCCGCTTTGATCTACAACAAAAGGTGTATCAGTAGGGTGAAATTGAGGTTTCAGGGGTAATTTCAGTGATATTGAATCCCCATGTAGCATTTTGACTACTTCTTTCACTGATGGTCGATCATTTGGTGACATCTGTATGCACCAAAAAGCAATTAAAACCAGTTTTCTTACAATCTATTTTTCCTCCTCAGAAAATTGACAATGTTTATAAACACCACATTCCATATCTCATCCTCTTTGAAACTGATCATGTATACACGAGGGAAAGAAAACCTGGCTTGAATGCTCAGCATTAGCATTCACATTCTTTTGCCTGTCGGCCATCTTCATGATTAACATTCCAAAAATGTAAACATATGCCTTGTTGGTAACTTCGGCGACCCTTGTGTAGAAAAATTCAGGTGCCATGTACCCTAGTGTTCCTCTCACCAGGTCATAGTCACAACATCAATTTTTATAGGACAAAGTGTAGCAAGTAAAAATCTGAAACTTTGGGTACATAATTTTCATCCAAACGTATGTTATCTGGTTTGATGTCAAAATGCAGTATTTGTATGTTGCATCCCTGATGCAGATAATCCATTCCTCGTGCCACACCCATAGCCATTTCATATATTTTCCTCCAAGTCAGCAATTCTGAATCTTTGCCACTCTGGGTAAATAAAAACTTATCTAGCGAACCATTAGACATGTAGTCCTAGATCAAAGCAATCTTTGTCGTTGTGGCACAAAACCCAGCTAATCAAACAACATTAACATGGTGAATTCTTCCCAGAGTATCTACTTCATTCACAAAATCTTTGCCATTGACTTTTGATTTGGCAAAAAACATTTTCACAGCTTCAACCAGCCCACTTCGCAATTTTCCTTTGTACACACAATCGTAGCCTCCTTCGCCTAACTTGACATTGAAATTGTAAGTCTTTTTTATTTGTCTGAAGGAGTACATGATTGGAGCCATTTTGTTGCAACTTTGGAGAAAATACTCTATACCATCGTATGTGGATAAATGCATTGCTCGCCATTTGTGGATGAGAGTGCGAATAATAATATCATTCCTACTATTCCCCTTACTCCAATGGCCAATCCTGAAATTTATTGAATGAAAATGAAGATTAGAAGCAAATTCTTTTGCAAACTATATCACCTATTTGCTTAGGTGATGCAAATGTTGTAATGTTAAAATATAATTCTTTTAGAACACCATATCACCAATGATGGTTGAAGAGTTGGGTTGCCTCGTTGTGGGTTTTGATGCATCCTAGCTCATTAGGCTTCAATCTTCACCGCATATTTCATCAACATTATGGACTCGAAAAGAGGTAACTCATTACTACATCTATCTGAATATTAGGCTCTCACTACTTCATTCTGCTAAACTATATCCATCAAAGAAGATAACAAAATGCAACGGGCTGGGGTCACAACCAACTTGTTTGAATATATATATATATATACATAGTAAACTATATCACTTATGCATGCAGTTTGCAAGAAAATTTTATATCTAAATTATGAATTTTGCTCATAAACTAAACGCTTAGGTGATGTAAATGTTGTAATGTTAAAATAGAATGCTTTCAGAACACCATATCACCAATGCTGGTTATGACTTTCTTTAACTACATAAGTGTCATTTATATTTTTAATATAAATTTAGAACTATGATACATGTTATATTACATGTTATTAATGAATTGATAATTCATCTATCTCTACATTAATTTTGACATAAATTATGTAATGTTGAGATAGAATGACAT
>JAULKK010075506.1:0-13486 GCA_032355705.1 Rubia peregrina
GCGAGGTTCGTATCACTTCCCGCAGAAACTAGATACAATTCCTTAAGATTAGATGGAAAGATACTAGATCGTTATGTCATATACTTGAATGTATACAACATCTTAGGGAGCCGACCGCGTATTGAAATGTGATGGACAACATGTTTTACGTTTATTAACTTTGAATGAACCATCAAACTTTGACGAGGTCTGTCAATTTTATTCTAATCTGTGTGAGGTTAGCAATGGGGTATTTAGAACCAGGGTTAATGGGTTCGATGTAGACTTAAGTTGTGGATTATTAATGGTTTTCTACAGTGCCATTATAAGGGTCCGGATGATGTTTTCTTGTCAAAAATAGAAGGCCCTATAGATGATGTTTATCATAGGGATAAATGGCCTCTAGATACCGATCCCCTCCAATGTTGCCCCATTTGAGTGTAGCTTGATGTAATTTCAAAGGAATTCTCATGATCTTGGAAGGCCGGAGTAATTTAATCTTCGTCACCTCACTATAGATCAAAGCATTGTATATGAGATGATAACTAGGTGCATTGTCCTGACACTGGGGCGTAATAGTGAACCAATATATACAACTCTTATTATGTCTAACTATATCATTGAAGGTATGATAATCAACCCGGGGATGGAAATATTAAAACACATATGTGTGCTGCCTCTTCGAAGAAGGTGATTAAGAGTCTCCCCCATGGGAACTTAATTACCTTAATTTTGAGGAGTGTGCAAGGGACATCATTCCATGGGGAGAAGAAGCTAATAAGAAGTGGGTCCTCTTTTATCACAAGTGGTGACACAAGAATGGGTATACAACTGAGCATAGCAAGAGGCCTAGAATAGAAGCATGCATATTTTTTCTTTTCGTTAATATTTTGTTTTAGTTTTACATTATAATTAAAAAATATATATTATCGGCTGCGGAGAAATCAGAACCGGTATTCATTGGAGGCTTCAAAACATCTTACAAATGGACGCGCAGCAAAATTTTCCAGCAAAAAAGAGCGCTTGTGGAAGTTAGAGAGTCGACAATGTGCGTTCGAGCATTAATTTGCATCTTCATTGCAACCCCACACTTCAAGGGCATCCTCTGTTTGACAGTGTCTTATGGGCTTATATGCATTGTTGAAGGGCTTCTTAATAAATTTCATGAACAATTTGTAGGATGGTCAAGATGTTATTTTTTTATTTGACTAAATTTTATGTTGTAGGATGATAAAGCCTTTAATTGTTTTATTCAAAGTATGCCGTGTAACAATTTCCTCACATCCAATTACATTGATTAATATAGAAAACACTTGAATCTACTGTGGTTGTCAATATACAATACCATGATAAAACAAGAATAAAAAGCATGTTAACTAGCACATCCAAACGAGTTTCAAGCTCGGAACGCCTTCCCAAATTAGCAAAAATATAAATCATGCCACAAAAGGTAACTATTTCAACTTCCTCTTCTTTCTTGTTTTTTCCTCTTCTTTCCTCTTCTCTTCTTCTTGATCTTCCCACTTAAATCTATCCACATGCATTCTTCATGTTCTGTGCGACCTAAATAACTAGACAAAGTTGAGCATCCTCTTCTAGCACGATGTTATTTTCGGAACACCCAATCACACCATTTCGACCACAACTAGCAAAATCATCAAGTTCAAATTCCTCAGGGAATGATCTCTTACCTTCAACAACAATCTCCCATCGAGGGTCAACGAGACCTTTCACATAGAAAACATGATGACCCTGTGAGTCCAAAATGAAAGTATCATCTCTCCAACCGATCGAACTATGATCTACAAGTGTGAATCCCATTGGCTCTGTTTGTTGGCCACCATGTATGTTAACCCATTGACATTTAAGTATAGGCACTCGTGGAGTTACATAATCAAGTTCTCAAATTTCTATTATTGTACCAAAGTAGCAAGTGTTGCATACATTGGACTGTTGTTGCTTGAATTACCAACATGTAATGCCTCCGATACTAGGGTAACCTCACTATTCTGTGACAAACACTTATCATCCATCAATTTAGTGGCGAAAGTGAACCCATTGACGTCGTATGCACCATAGGAAAGAACTATACCAAGAGGTCTAAGTTAGAGCCATTTAACTGTTTCTGGATGACTGCTTATCTCCATGTGACTTCATAGCTAAGTTGCAAATGTTAAAGTGTGTTTTTGTAAAACTTGTACTTCATTGAAAGTTGAACTCACTATTGTTATTTCATCCATGTGGATCTCAATATATGAGGAAACATCCTCATGGTTCCACATAACATAAAGATGCATAACATTTAAATCTTCTACAGTGGGGTTTAGTATCTTACCTTGTCTTACCCGTTTACCCTCTTGCCTCGCCTTATGCCTGGATCTCGAAGCACTCACAGAATTCACATCCTTCAAGTAATCAGTACAAAACTTGATTACCTCCCCTGCCACTTAATTTTTCACAATACTTGCATTAGGTTCGTACTAGTTATTCACAATTAATTTAAATATTTTCAGACACTGCTCAAATGGGTACATTTATCTCAGGATTACTGGACTGCATAGCTTGATCTCCCGCACCAAATGAACGATCAAATGAACAATTATGTGAAAGTGTGATGGAGGAAATACATCTCTATACGACACAAAACTTCCACAATGATCCCTCGAAAATGGCCATGCTTAGAAACACTAATGTATTTTTCATAAATACTCTTGAAAAAAAACAAAGATTTGTGATGCAAAATTTTACATGGGGTGACACTGACGGCTTTATGGCACTGGCATTCAATTCTTGCGTACGGTTGTGGAAATCATGGGATTTCAATCTGACCAGCTTCAACTCATTCAAAAATACACCTGAACTAATATTGTAAGAATAAGTTCCAGGCACCCTCACACTACTAAGGGTCTCACAGTGCAGTTTTTTTCTCGGACCGAGACATGTAATAACAAGACGGGGGGAATAATACTCTTCACCACTTAATACCCATTTTGACCAAATCAAGTCAAACCTTCAAAACCATCTTTGATTTTACCAGGGGTGTTTGAAAGAGTCCCAACTAAAAAATCGCACACATTCTGTTTAATATATATTACATTAATACAATGTCTAGCGTCTAATTTCTTCGAATAATGTAGTAAAAAAAATTGAGCATTTCTTCCAACTACCTTCACATGCCGACTTCAGTTTCCTCTTCTCAAACTCATTCCCTAAATGTCTAACCCTTTGAAAAACCTCATCACTAGATAATGGAATCGGCAGTGTTCTTTCCTCAATTTCTCCGTTGAACCACTGGTTCGCAGATTGCCATGGGTGACCCTTGGGGAGAAACCACCTATAACCTGGTAGATATTTTACATCCATGCTTCAATTGAGAAAAATAAGTATCTTTCTCACACATAGGAAATGCATGGTTCCTTTTGACCGAGTACCTAGACAAATTCCCATTTGCGGGAAAATCATTTATTGTACAAAACAACATGACCTTAAGATTAAATATATCCTCCTCAACACCATTGTAAGTGCAAACACCATATTTAAACAAACTGAACAAATTCTCGACAAAAGGAACAGGGTAAACATCTATATCATAACCTAGTTACTTAGGCCATGAAATCATTAATGACAACAACACATACTTTCATTTCATTATCAACCACGAAGGTATATTGTAGATCATTAACCTAATAGGCCTAGAACTATGTGTGCAGCTCATATTATCATAGGAATTTATTTCATTTGTCTATAAACCTAACCTCAAATGTCGAGGATCAGCTCCACACTCTGGGTAAATGGTATCAAGCTTCTTCTATTGCTCACCATCTGAGGTATCCCTAATCACATCATCGAAGGGTTTAACTCTTTCTGAATGCCAACACAACAACTTGGCATGCTTCTTGCACGCGAACAAGTTTTTCACTGTGGTATGAGAGGGAGATACCACAACACTTTAGCTGGTGTATTTTTCTTTGAACAAGGCCCCAATGGCAATATCACCCCTTTTCATCTTGTAACGGGACTCACCACAAACCCGACATTTTTCCAGTATCGCATCCTCCTTCCCCATGTATAACATACACTTATTCAGGCATGAATGAATTTTTTCCAATTCCATAGGATAAAGAATCTGTTTCGAGGCATATAATATATCAGGTATGAGGTTACCTTAAGGAAGCAGTTTCTCAATGAATTCAAGAGTCTCCATCATCTCTTCATCCGTCCACCGAAATTTTACCTTCAAGTTCATCACTCTCAATGTCACACTCAAAACCTAATTTTTAGAGCCCTCACACAATGCAGTCCTTTTGTCATTATGCAAGGCTTATAGAACCTCATGTTTCCCATGAAATTCTCTTGAGACATCCTCTACATATTATCAAATGAATAGGACCATCTAAATCACCGGCGTCCATTGTTTTCTATGCTTCAAACCTTGCAACCTCCCCATGCCACACCCAATGGGTAAAGGAATTAATCTGTATTTATTAATAAAAAATAGTCATCATTTTTCTATTTTTGGTTTAAAAGAATTATAATAGGGATTCGTCACCACTTATTTCCTTGTTGATCAAAGTCTCAACTTAACTAGAACATAGGTAAATTTTATCGTATAAAATTAAACAGTTAAATACTATTTTTTATCCTATAATTTTTTTTTAAAATTAAATCATTAAAAATTCATTTCTGTGAATTCAGAAAATATTTGATTTTTTCAAAAAATATAATTTATAGTACTACATTATTTTTGTCTTGTTTAGGAAAAATTAATTCCCAGTCTCATCTATTTGTTTTTTCAAATTTATCTAGGCCATTAATATGATTATTAGTTTCAAGTAAATTATGTACATCAATAATGATATTATTTTTCCCTTTTTGTCAATGAGCTGAAGTAACATAAATAAAGTGAAAATTCAAATAGGTCCCTAATTCATAATAAGGGTCTATCAAGAATGGGAAGAAGTAAAATACTACTAGTTATTTTTACTCAACAATCCTTTTTCATGAATGAATTAGAGTAAAGTGAATAAAAGTGAAAACTAAAATGGGTCCCTAATCTAGGATAAGGGTCTATCGAATATGGGAAGATATTAAAGAGGTAAACGAGTCGAGCCTAGCTCCAACAACCCTTTGTTTGAGTTCGTCTCATTTAAAATATCTTGTCTCAAGATAGAGTGAAATTAATTTACTCGATCTCGTGTTCGTCAAACTTGAGCATATATTCAGCCATGATTAAATATTTTTTAGTTTTAATATACATTATAATATATTATATTTAATAAAAATATATTTATATATTTTCTTGGCTCAATAAACTCGACTAGATTAACGAACAATATTAGTTGAACTCAAATTTAAACTCGTATGCTATACAAGATCGGCTCGAGCTCGGTCAAATTCAAATTGAATAGGGCACCATGAAACAAAGTGAAGAATGGCCATGCTAAGAATCACTCAAACCTGAGTGAGAAATAACAACAAACAAAATCAAGCTAATGTGGATATCTCAAAATATTTAGGCCATGAATCTAAGGCTGATACACAAAATGTACATGAAAAAAAATATGCCAGGGGGTACGGTAGAACTGGGTAACAGATCTAGAAGATCACCTCACATATACAACACAAAAGTCTTGTGGAAGCAGAAAAATGGAATCCAATCCAAGGAAAAAATGGACTACATCAATCTTAAATCAGGAGTAGAAAGACAATGAAATTCCAAATTCAAATAATTGACAATCCTATTAACATCTTAACACCTGCTCGATTAAGTCTACCTTAAGTTGATGCTGAAACTGAGCTCTTGAATCAAATGAATATGAAATCTGATCTTAAATTGCATCTGATTATATAGAGACAACACGATCAAATTTCCCACCTAAAATAGAAAATTAGTTATACACTAACGATTTACTAAGTATTGACAGACAGCTTGAAAACAGTTTTAGACTCCTTATGAACTTGGATGATGAAGAATCATCAAGCTCCCCTGCAATATCAGAGATAAAAAATACTCAAGAGGAAGACATTTCTGAAACTCATATGGGTACAACACTAATGCAGGACTCAGGTACTACTATTATCCCTCCCGCTTAAATTATTAACACTGACATGAACCCTGATAAGAAGGATAAACCTAAAAATAAAAAGAAACATAAATTCTGCTCTCAACTAAGTAAATGACCCTTAGGTCTACTTCAAAGAGCTCATTCTCAGGTTATCATGGTTGATACACTTAACCTCTAAGCATGGAATGTTAGAGGACTCTCCATATCAACTAAAATATTAAAAAGGTTTGTAAAAATGTATAAAGTAAAATTCATTTCCCTAATATAACCAAAAAAAGTATAACAAAATCATGATTTAAAGACAAAACTAAGATTTTATGGATAAATGAAATCTTTGAAATATAAAATATGGGTACTATGCAAAAAGAATAATACGGTTAATCAAATAAACACTCAAAAGCAATTTCAGGCATTAGATGTATGCTTAAGTAACTCCCTTATACACTGGGAAATGGTTTTTGTTTATGCCATGGACTCTAGATCAGAAAGGAAAGTTTTTTGGGATCAGTTGTTTCAACAGAACTTAAAATCAGCTATAATTATTGGGGACCTTAATACTATAGCTTTTATTTATGAGTATAAAGGCTTGAGTTCACATAATCTGAACCATGTAAATGACTTTGATAATTTCATTAGATCTTTAGACTTAAAACACATCTCTGGTGTAAGTAATTAGTTCACATGGTCTGATAACAAAATCCATAGCCGTGCAAGGAAAAGGTTAGATATGGGATTAGCCCAGGACTCTGGACTTCTTTCCTGGTTCATCACTTCACATACTGAGTAGAACCACATCTGATCATTCACCTATGTTGCTAGAAATCAGAAAACAAGATAATGCACACCCAAAGTCTTTTAGGTATCAAGACATGTGGACCAAAAGGGATGATTTCTTCAACGTAGTATAGACTAGCTGGTCTATGCCAATAGAAGAAATGGGAATTTTAGGATTCTCTCTAATGCTAAAAAGACTAAAAGCAAAATAGAAAGAGTGGAATAGGTAAGTTTTTAGAAATATCGCAAACATGAAAAAATGTTGAAGAAGGAGTAAGGTTAAATGAAGAGACTTATGATAGAATAGGCTTAGACTAGGATCTCATAGCACTTAATAACAGTAGGGAAATACTCAGCGGGGCTCTAAATGAGGAAGATAATTTTTAAAATAAAAAATTCAAGGTCAAACAGCTTTGGACGCTAATAGAAATTTTTCCATAATTGATGGAAAGAGAAAAAAAACTCCCCCTTAATATAACTGAGATAAAAGATTCAAATGGTCTAAGGCTGGACCAACCTGAACAAATTTAAAGTGAGGGAGTTAAGTTTTTTTTACAAAAATTCTCAATGATGAGACCATCTTAGATTATGGTATTTAATACCAATAATTAATAAGCCATATCCCTAGGATAATAAATGATTAAGACAACTCCTCATTAATTAAATTAGCAACTTTGACTGAAGTCAAATAAGTTATTCAGGGCTGAGTACAACTGCTACAGCAAGAGCAGATGGTTATAATGGAACCTTTTACATCACATCATAGTATATCATTAAGTAAGAAGTCCTTAAGGCTGTAAATGATTTCCTTTGCGGAGTCCCAATTTCAAGAGTTGTGACCAGCACTTAGATTGCACTGATCCCTAAGGTAGCTAATCCCAACTCATTAGTAGAATTTGGACCCATTTCAATCTAAAAATTCCTTAATAAAATATTCTATAATATTCTTACAGAGAGAATGAAGTACATGATTCCTAAAATTATATCTTTAGAACCGCCTGCTTTCTAAAAAGGGTCGATATATTGCAGATAGTTTTATTCTTATGAAAGAAATGATGAGGTTTTAAATAAGCAAATATGTAAGAATGTTATAATATAACTTTACATGATGAATTCATTTGATAGGGTGTCTTGGTCTTTTGTTAATAATGTAATGTTGAGGTTTGGATTTCATGAGGTGTTCGTGCATAATGCTCTGAACAATATAACTTCTGCATGGTTCCCAGGGATTCTTAATGGGTCACCCTATGCCTTTATCAAATCCACAAGGCCGATAAAGCTGCCACTCAGTCCCTTTCTCTCTAACATACTTATCAAACCTTTTACTAGGCCACTGAAAGCACTGTTTACTTAGGGATACCTATAGTACATTAAAATTCACAGAGTTCCCCAAACATAACACATCCTAGTTGTGTTGATGATACAATCATGTTTTTAAAAGGGAGCCCTCAGAATTTAAAGATGGCTAAGAAATTCCTATATCAGTTTGATAAAGTCCTAGGGCAGAAAATAGGCTTCAATAAATGTCAACAACAAATCCCCTTTGGCTTTTAATAATAGGAATTTTAAAAAAATAATTGAAAATGAAGCTTGGTACATTTCCGTTTAGATATTTAGGGTGCTCGTTGTATGTAGGAAGAATGAGGACACTACTATTCTATCCACTAATGGAAAGAATTGACTCACCTTTGCCTGATGAAAAGAATATCTAGCTAAGTCAATCTAGGAGATTGACACTATCTAAATATGTCCTTAATTTATACCCCTAACATATATGGGAACAATGAAACCCACCCCCCAAAGGGCCCAAACAGATAATAAAAGACATTGAAATTAAATTTGGATAATTCTTATGGGGGGAATAAGAAAAATAAGGTATGGAGGAAATGGAAGAACCTATCTTTCATTTTGTTTGAGAATGGAAAAGGAGCTAAAAATATCCCTGCCACCTAAAATCTTTTTCCCTCAAGGTGTGGGGGAAGCTACAGATTGGTGAAACCTTATGGTCAAATTGTTATGGTCATATTCTCGAAGCTATAGAGACTCACACACATGGAAGACAATCACCTTAGTGTCTTCAATAGTTAAGGCATGCACACATAGTCAGATAGGAAATAGGGATTTAAGTTTCTGGGTAGTAATTGGACAACAAAAGGTTTGCGAATAGGCAAATGGTTGGGTCATTACCAGTCCCTCTATAGTGATTTGTCTCCGTTACAATTCATTGATAGAAGAAAACAATTTTTAATAGATTACCTACATTTTTTCCTTCTTCCTTGCATGCTATACTCACACAGATATAGATTCAAACACAAGCTAAAATCAAGAACATGATGATTTAGATACATGAGCAAACCGGCAAATTCTCATCCAAATATACATACTAGATTCTGAGGACCACCCGTAGCAAGGTCATAGCTTTAAAACATGTATGGAATTCTCAAGTACCTCCTAAACTTGCAACTTTCTTTTGGATATTGTTCAATTATATATTAACATTCGATGAAAATCTTTTAACTTTAGATTTTAAATTTATCTCCAAGTGCTGTATGTGTATGAACTACAACTCATTAAATCATTTGTTCAATGAATGTCATATGGTTAGCAAAATCATGGATATAATGCATAATGTATTGATTCTTCCCAAAAAAAATTACAAGTATTCGGAAGAGGCTGTTGCATTACTTCTCAGTTACAAGTTTTGATGCTACTAATGATTAAATGATTAAAATTTGCTCAACATTTATATGTTGGAATTTGGGGGTGGCTAGGAATAGGAAAGTATATGATAATGCAATCCGTGTGCTTTCCTCTTTTAGGAAGGAAATTACAGAATACACCAGTTTATCTTTAGCTGCTAACTATCTAAAACGGCCTAGGTTAAATGAGCAATATTGGATTCATTCAAGGTCGGTACATTTTTAGTAAAAAGTGAATAGGATTGTAATTGTTAAATGGGATAATCCTATAAATCGTTGTATAAAAATGAACATTGATGGATCATGGAAATCATTGAATAAGTTGGGCGAATTTTGGCTCGGGGGAGAAATCACCAAGGAATTTTGATAGATTGCAAATTAAATGAAATTATATTAGGACTACTACTTGTTTTTGAGTCCAATTTGAACTCAAACTCCTTCGTTATAGAATTTGATTATAAGCTTATTATTATTACTTAATTTTGATGCAACCTTTCTCTTCTTAATTCGGTGGCTCATCTGCTGGCCAAAAAATGTAGGACAAAGCATATTCAAGGCCCTCTATTAATTTATCAAATGAACCAAAAAGAAATATGGCTTATTCGGTTGGAAAGGAATGGTCTACCAACCACAAGACTCAACTAATTCATGATGCAGACCAAGGTTCCACAGAATCGAAGAAGAAAAACTCAAAAGCTTAAATCTCCACGAGTAATCCTTCTGATCATACTGCGGTTGCGGCTGAAATAAATCAACACACTCAAATGAAACTTTCTTTTGACAACTACTATTGTAAGGTCTGGCCAAGGGGTTGAATGATACGAGGGGAGGAGGTTATCTTACTGGGATGCACCTTAGAATCGTAGTTCTTTTTTGTTAAACAATTTTATTGAACGTTAGAGAGTTGAACAAGGAATCATTCGTTCAATTATTTGAACGTTCTGTAACAAGGTTTAGGATGCCCTATTAATTTCCTCCACTAATGTGGTCATATTTGTTTTTTATACATGCAATAAATGTCAAGCATTAATGAAGAAAAACGGGGTTTTAGTCTATGCTCAACCCCTTTACATGAAGGATAAAGAAGGGTTTACAGTTCAAAAGAAAGAAGAGTACTTGCAAAGTTTAACCTTTGCGCCCTCTTCACATATCGTGCTACATGTCACGATCCGTGAAATACGACTGTTCACGAAACGTGCTATATATGTGTCACGGTCCATGAAGGCCTCTCTGTCCGACTTCTGTAACTTTTGAGAAAAAAGTAACCTTTGATTCACAATCTTTTCGTCTCTTCAAAATCAAACTCTTCAAAAACTGACTTGATCATGAGAGGTCTTCAAAATGCTCTTCAGACACTTCATAAATTAAAAAAAAATTAGGAAATAAAATATATGAAATAATCCTAACTTTCTAATTTTAAAATATCATTTCCCTTCCATTTAGCACTCTAGTCTATTATAAATTATATTTTAAATGCCCTAAAAGGATATAAATTATGCACATCAATCAACTATTTACAAAAATGTGAATAAAAACTGGTATGCACAATATCTAACACCTACACACTAAATACTGAACGATAAAAGAATGATGAAACACAGTAACACACAAAATAACTAACTAGTACTAGCTAAAAACTAAAAATACAATATATATATATAACCAAGAAAACACATATTTTAACATCACCTCATAACGATACACAACTTTACTATAACATCATTTCGAATAACAAGTACATACATTGCTAAAAAAATGCAATTTATAACTAAAAAACAACAATCAACAACAAATGAAACTTAAAAAAATAAAATAGCCTAATATGTATATAGAGGCGTCAAAACTATAACTCAAAACCACAAAAACGAACTTAGAAATACGATGTACAGAAACTAACATACCAAACAAAATCGAAGAAAATTTCTCAGATTTAAATTCAGAATTTCTTTTTTTCTTACTTGCATTTTTAACGCCATCCATTACGTGCACATAAAATTGATTAAAAATAAAAACAAAAACCTAACAATCATCCAAACTAAAATTTCAAAACCGAATCGATTAACCTTAATTTGAAACACGCGAGAAAATGCCAAACTAACACGCCAAAAATGCTAATGATTACAAGGATTACAAAGAATGAAAAAATGACAATAATACCAGTGGTTAAGTGTAGTACATCGACGGCGGTAGAATAATAGCGGCGAAACAGTGGTGGCATGGTAGAAAGGGCGGTTGCGAAGCGAAGAAGAAAACCACAATGGCGAGAATATGATGAGGCGAAACATAATTTTGAATAGAAGTAATGAAAAATGAAAAAAAGAAAGAGGAAAAGTTGATATTTATATGAACCCCTTAATTCAGATTAATTACAATATCTATCGTGATTTGCAATCAAGTCCCTGACCTATCCTATCTCTTAAAAAAGTTCACCTTTTTTAAAGTTTCTATATGTGTGTATGGATATATATATATATATATATGTATCTATGTATGTATGTATTAATTGATCCCATTGGATAATATAGTTTTGAACTCCACCTGTCAAGACCAAAAATGATTGACCATTGATTCTATTTCAATCGTATGAGTTTTTTTCTTTAATAACCAAGGGTGAACTTTATCAAGGCAAAGTTCTATAAATATATAGTCAAATTATGATTTTTAATTTAAATTTTACCCATTTAAAAAATTGTATTTTTTAAAATCTAGAAAATTACATTTTCGAGCATAACATTTTGTTCAATTGTAAATCTTAAGGAACGGTATACAATACATTAAATCCAAACTCTGTTGTTATGTTTAGTAATCTTGTATCAATAACAATTGGTTGCATTTACAAAATAATATTTTCTACCTTCAATGGCATATGAGCAATATTATAAATATAATTTGATTGATCAATGACAAACAGAGATCCATAAGTATGATACTCTAGTACCATATGAGAATTGTATTTTGTGAATATGATTTTGTGCCCTATTAGAACTATTTAAAGAAATTATGGTCTTCCTCTAGCCCGTGGTTACTATATCCATATTAATTTTAATTATTTTAATTCATAAAATCATTCTATGCTTAAATAATTTAGATGCATATGCTAAGTGTATTCTTAAAGAGTAAACAATAGTTGGGATAGGAAAGTGAAGTGTCCCGTGGGTTCATGTATTTTAAAAAAAAACATATTTTACTTTTTTTATTGATTATAGTAAAATTAACATTGTTTTACATTCTTGATATATATATATATATATATATATTTGTGTGTGTTTACTAATATGAACAGTTCATGTACTATAAGAATAAATTCAAGCCCAGTAAAATTATTTAAAGAGAATCAAAACCATCCTAAATCACAATATGGGTATTGTGAAACTCACAAGTTTCTTTCCAGTGGTATTATGATCTAAGAACACAACTGAATAATATTGCTGAATATCAAATTTGAGAAGATATGCATTTCGACCAACATCTTCTATATCTTCAAAGCTCATTGACTTCTTCCCTTGCTCTTGATTATACACATTAACTGAAAAGAAATGATTTCTTCAACCCACTTAGCGCTAGGGGCTAGGGGATTGTTACCACCAGCTTTGGTTCAGTTATTGACACTATGAAAAGTGAAAGAGAAAATTAAAAAATTACACAAGGTAACATGAAGCTGGAAAGATCGGATCACCATTTAATTTTTCATTCATGTTAAACTTTTGGGCAAATACGAAAATGTGAGATGGGAATCCAGGGAGAGATCAAAATGTTTTTTTTCCAATTGTGTTAGGACATGGAATACCGTAGATATAGAGACATTGGGAAAAAATGAAGCACATTACAAACATATCTGTTACTTCTCTTGTTGGTGAAGTTCGTAAATTACATTAATTTCATTTAAAGATACAACTAAAGTGATAATAAACAACGAAATTTATGATTATTTGATTTTAATTAAAGTTAATTAAGCTTAAAACTATCCCA